>APFE030986544.1:291691-326065 GCA_000404065.3 Pinus taeda
ACCTAATGCCTAGTGACCAAATTTTGCTTGAAGACTCACTGAAATGACAAAATTTGACCTTGACACTTCAAAATAACTTTGTAAGAGCATATTTGATCACTGTAGGAAGGCTGTAAAGACTGACACTAACATAATCGACCGCAACAATTTTCCCTTGATGAGGAAAACAGAGTACATGAAATAATGGCGAAGCCACAACATGCATAGCATACGTCCAACTTTGAACCAACAAAAGGTTGTAAGTTAGATTAGCATCAAAAAATTTGACTTCGACGTCGACCGTCTTCCCTTCCAAGGTGATAAGCAAGCGCAGGAGAATACCAAATGGATAATAATCGATTCCATCAAATGCTTCCAAGGTATTGGTGGGTTGACTCAAAGAGGGAGAACCGATGGCTTTCCAACAAGCAACAGACATGATGCAAGTTGAGGCTCCTTCATCAATAACAGTGTGATGAATATTCTTCGAGTTAATAAGGACTTGGATGAGAAAAGTGATTTGATGAGGAAAATGCGGCATATTATTTTCAAGATCGAATGTAATTAACTCAGAATCAGCCGGATCAATGCCACCAATGGCAGATAGTTGAGACTTTCATTGGGGAGGACAACTCTGGAGAACCTCCAACTTGGACATAGCCAAAGGATATTGGGCTAGGTCTTTGACAATACTATAGTGCTCCGCGGCATGAGCATTGGGGTTATAGGAAGATTTTCGGAGAACTCCCTTTGTAGGCGGTCTAATGACAGACTTGTTGCTAGGCCATTCAATATGAAGAGGGCCAGACCTGGATGAAGGAACGTTAAAAGGTACTTCAGGTTCCTTCCTGGCAGACAAAGCATAATCTTTTGATTAAGTACTCACATGAATAGGGGTAGTCCTAGCCATAAAGACCTAGGAGCCAAAAGTGGAAGAGGATTGAGGTTGGTCTACCACCATTTGAGTTTGCTGGGAGGGAAAAGGCTCTTTAAGTACAGCAGGAGTCCCTAAAGTCCCCTTAAGAAAATGACTAACCTCAGACCATTTAGGACAGTCTTTAGTGTAGTGATCCTCATCATAGATAAGACAAGGATACTTAGGTTTGCATTTATAACCATCATCGATAGGAGTCTTAGGAGGTTATTGCTTCAGTGCATCGGCCTTATTTTTACCTTTCCCTTTCTTCTTACCTTTCAAAGTTTTCTCTGTTGTGGTAGACTGAACGGCATTAACTTCTGAGGTTTTCCCAATATTAGATGTAGACTGAGAAGAATTTTCAACAGGAGCAATAGATTTTTTGCTTCGCAGGAGTCATGGAAGACTTTCAGGAAGATTGAGTAATGGAACCAATAACACCATCAACAGAAGGTGTTGACAGGGCTTTAGAAGTTCCAGGTCGAGGAGCATCATGTAAGACATCATAAAGCGTGCGAGATTGGGAATATACCAAATCAAGATACTGAGCACGTGCAATAGCTTGCTCTTCAGTAACACATGCCCCCATAGCAATATCTCGGGCTATCAGACCGACAAAAGAGGTAGCAAACTAGTCAGTTAGAAGCTAATCAAGGATCTAGAACTTAATCAAATGGTGTCGCCTTCCCCATTCATGAATATGATCGAAGACGTGGGTAGCTATGTCCTGTTTCAGAGAAGTAAGGAGATATGTTCCCGTTTCATATCAAATCGGTAACTGAAAATGGTTAAGAAATGTCATCGCAAGAGAGTTAAAGTCTTGGAAAGTTCCACGAGCGAGTTCAATATACCATTTCACAACAAAACCAGTAAGAGTCCTCTGAAAAAGATGGATATGGATAGAATCGTCAAGCCAGGAATTAGACAAACACCAAGGTGATAAGTCATAACATGTGCTTGGGGATCCTCTCCAGATTTTCCGTCAAATTTAGGACAATCACCGGGAATCTTGGTCGAAACTGGTGGCCAATATGGATTATGAAGTATAGGGTCATTTGCAACTTCGACACATCAGGCAGTTCCAAAGTCACAAGAAAAGGTAATTGAGGGTTGAAAGACATCATGGGCCTTTGATAAGGATTAGTGTTAGGGTTCCAACCAAAGCCTTGTTGCCCCCATGGATTTTGTCCATAAGGGTTATAGTTGGGCGGATTTACACCATAACCTAGTTGTTGACCCGGATTTTGACCGCCAGCAAACCATTGGTTACCAGCTTGACCAATAGGGGCAGCATATGGCTGCTGAAAATTCTAATAAGGATTAACCTGAGGTTGCTGATAGTTCTGATACAGAGCACCTTGAGGTTTCCCTTGGGGTTACTGAGGTACTTGGAGACTGTATTGTGGTTGAGGCCCAAACTGGGCCTGTGGCCCAGGTTGCATCTGATAAAAAAGTTGGGCTTGGAATCCAACCTGTGTTTGGGGACCGGGTTGAGTTTGGAGTCCAACCTGAGTCTAGAGACCTGGTTGAGCTTGGGAAACAGCTTGTGTTTGAGTGCCCGGTTGACTAAGAGTTGGATTGACTTAACCAGACTGATGTCCTTGTTGGAAATGGGGCTAACTCAACTGACCAAAAAGTTGGCCTTGTTGGAACTGAGGTTGACCTATTTGACCAGAAGGTTGGCCTTGCTAGGTAATAGGTTGGCCTTACTAAAACTGAGGATATCCTACCTAACCAGAGGGTTGTCCTTGTTGAGCAACAGGTTGGCCTTGCTGGAATTGAGACTGACCTAGCTGACTAGAAGGTTGCCCCGAATAAACAAATGAGGAACTTGTGGAGGCCAAAGGTTGTCCCTGAAAGGGTTGCCCTTGCAAGCCTGAAGGTTGTCCTTGAAAAGGTTTCCCTTGCAAACCCAAAGGTTTTCCTTGAAAAGGTTGTCCTTGCGAGCCATGGAAAGTAGTGTGATTCTAGGCAACCAAAAGTGGAACGTAATTCTCAACTGGGGCCCTAGAGGAAGAGACCCATTGTAATAAATATGAGCTCCACGGTGATCATAGTAGTGTGGAGGGTTATGAGGAACGGACAATGGTTAAGAACCTAAAGGATTATGAGTCATATTTTGAAGAGCAAACAAATACTTCTCATATGAAAATCCCGCCGGAATGGAATTTGAAGAGATCAGTACATTACCCGTAGGTTGACCGACTCTAGAAACCACAAGTGAAGGACCACTGCCAGCGGGTCCGGAAGATATCCTAGTAACAATAGTAACTACTGAAGATGTGATAACTGCACTAACATAAGGGGCTGTAGATGCCACACACACGATGGGTATTGATGGAACAGACGTAACTGATGTAACCTGTGTCTGAGGTATCTAAGTGTTGACATGACGAATTTTCACTATACCGACAAGGGAAACTAACCTGAGCATAGACCCCAATTAGATCTACTTTCGTTTGGAATGGCTAGTTCCAATAGGTTTTAGAGGATCTCGTAAACTGCTATATGTGTTGAAAGATTGCTTCTTGGAGGAAGAATTCAAGTAAATCAACAAACAAAACAGCTAACCTATATATATCAAATCCTATCTACACTAAGTCTAACTACTTATGCTAGTCCTAACTATTCTAATCTATCCTGCAGGAGCATAACAAAGGAAGTTAAACATCATATCTAAATTCCAAGTTCTAATGAATCAATTACTAGTTCATAGATGAACAAGGTTGTATTAAATCTTAATTGCAATCTAATTACTTATACAGGAATACACATTCCTTTCCATACAAATAAAACTTGCAACTAATGTTTAACAAGGTCTCGAATCAACAATCGCTCATGAATTAACCATGGTAGCAAATCATATTTGAATATCCAAGACTAGTCATGAGTTGTCTGTTATCAATATGCACAAAACAAATCACATTTATATTTATGCCAACAACAACATCCTGATTCTAAACACATGAAAGGAAAGGTGAATGAATCTAAAAAAGGCTCTTTCTCGACCAAACAGCCTTCTTTATTCACAATAAATCAAAACTGTTCTGCCTAAAAAAAGTCCTCCCTTCATCTCCGGAGGTAATATTTATGCAGAAGGAACTGGCACTCCATCTTCCCTTAACCTTTCACCTCCCTCTTCTTTTTAATTTAAAAATTAGAATATACAATCATCGAACAATCGGTGTAACTGCTGACACGTAAAGGCCACATATGTTGGAGCATTTCATTTCCTGGGGAAATGAATAGATGCTAATTGAAAGGAGGAGGTATGCATGCCATTTTTTCATGATAAGGCTCGATACCGTATAACCTTTGAAACACACAAGTAACACATGGAAACGTGACCGCCAATGCCTAAAGCCAAATCTTTAAATAAGACATATCCACACAGATAAACTCTTCGAATCCGCTCATGCATCTTTTATCTGGAGCCATACTTGATGCTTATTTCTTTGAACTCGCTTGCCTTCTCTCAGTCCTTGCCTGCAGAGATAACAGACATCAGCTATGCTTATGAAAATATGATAGAAATGCTTAAGAAACATAAGTCTTGCCTTCATTAAACATTTATAACATCAAAAGGAACAAATGTGAAAGAATCAGCCCCTGTTTTTTAATTCACGATTGATTAAGTCCCACAAGTGTAAACTTGATTTACATTGAAAATCACTGCATAACACAGAACCAGATCTGAAATACGGGCTTGAAATATTATAGACGAGAACCTATACCCTATCAGGTCTGCTAATCGCATCGCACCTTATGTTTAAGCTTTGGGCTCTGCCGATTGCGCTTTGCGATAGGCCAGACTCGACATATATATGTGTCGCGATTGATAATACCAGTGTGTCCGCAATATAAGACTTCCCTTTGAAAAACGAGACCCCAGCACTTTGTCGAAATACACAAGAATACACGGGAAAACCTGCGACCGAACCATAAGGCCGGACTTCAAATATTATGCACCTAGGCATATAATTATCGTCGGGTCTGGTCATCACCCCTTCGCATATTGTATAAGCCCCACGCTCCGCCGATTGCGATGTGTGATTGGGGGAGATGGACCCGAAAATATATATATTGTGGTTAATACTACCAGCGGGTCCGTCGTATCCCATCACAATGTTTCAATGGTGAGTGAATGGACCTTGGGTTTCATTGAAGCGCGATCGTGATATGCGATGGGCTCTGGACCCGAAAATATATATGATGCGCTTGATAATATTGATGGGTCTGCCATATCGTGGAACGCCTTATGCATAAGCCCCAGGCTCCGCTGATTGTGACTTGCGATTAGGGGAGCAGACCCAAAAATGTATGCGATGTGGTTAATAGCACCAGTGGGTCCGCGATATCACATCGTGCTTTATGTATATGCCATGGACTCTGTTGATTGCGATAGCGATGTAATGGCGGACTCGATATATATATGGATGTGATTAATTGTATTTGGAGTCCGTAATGTCGTCGCATGTCGGATGCAAGAGGAGAATAGCGATAATGTAATTGCGATAGCGATAGAGTCAGGCATTGAGAAATCTATAAAGACTGAAAAAAGCGTGGAAAGGGTAAGTTAAGGATGCTTTGCGAAGCGAAAAGGGTTATAATGGGAATAAAGATGCAATGGAAGGTTGCAAGGGGTAACAAGAGGAGTGATTATATGTGCGAGCATAGGGTACCATGAACGTTTATGAGTATTTGAAAGAGTCTCGATGAAGGATATGAATGAAGGGCTAGACAAGGTTGTGGATGAATCATGCAGCAGAGATTTATTAAAGGCGGGTCTTTAGCATTAAGAATTGTAGATTTGACTCGGCAAAGAGTTAAAATCCCTGCGATAAAAACAAATCATTCAAAGAAGTGAAAGATCAAACTTCTAGGGGACCCATTCAAACTTGCTACCAAAGCATGTTTTAATAGGGTGGTGGTTGTGGCCACAACAAATGGCGAACCGTTGGGTGAACCAGTTATCTCTGTTTCCAAATAAACCTTGGATCAATAGAACATTAGGGTATTAAGATAAACTTGAAATGCAAACTGTGTAGATGGACAGGTATGGGTTCCACTTCAACATTAATTACTTCAGGTGGGATAAAGACAAATAGCTTCAACTTACTGACAGGGTTTTGATAGGCATTCTCCAATGGTAGTATTATGGGATTTATTGACCTTCCTTTACCTGTTTTCTACTTTCAAAAATCCTTTTGGGGCCATCACTGGTCTATCAATACATGTTTAGGTGTGTACCTCAACTCTTTATCGCTCATCAAACTTGATGTAGATATGTTTATCCGCACTTTATGTAAGAATTTCAGTGCTATATTTTCGTATGATTGAATGGGGTGCAGTCATGGATCATGCCATATTTTTAAACCACTTAAGAAAGGTTGGGCTTGCTATGTCAACCGATACTCTAAGCCCAGCAACAGTCCCTACTCTAACCGGCTTCCCAAACAACCTGTCCTTCCAGATTGGAACAAGGACTCAACATTTCATTTTATTTTACATAAGTCCTTCCGGTTTCGGGCACAAGGACTAGAGCACAACTGGATTTGCCACAGGGTATATGACAATGAGCTTAGCCCATGAAAGGAGGTTTACTTGTAGATGACAGGTATCAATAAACTTAGTGTGGTGGATGGGACCAATGGAGAATAATTATAAACCTTACACACAAGTATAGGCTAGGTCTGAGTGGGGATTTTTTTTTTAAATGTAGCATTCTGCCATGCTAGTCTAGCTGTGGTTACACATTTTTTCATTTTGTAAAGATGCCCCTACATGCTCCAGTATCCAGGTTATCAACAGATCCTACCTATTTCTGAATAGATGCCAACGAGTGGCTCTGATTTGAATTCCACCGTTGATTTCCCAGTTCTCATAGGCTCATTGAAAGTTTGCTTGATTTGCAAGGTAATGACAAATCTAGGATCGGTAAACTCATCAGCAGGTTAATGAGGGAGGCAAAAATTTGAAGGTGGTGAATGAGGGCAATCTCAAGAGAGTTATAAAGGTGAAGATGAGACTGAAGGACCAAAATCAATTGGCTGAAAAGGATTGAAATTCAAAAGTAAAATAAACTTTGCGTAAAACAGGAAAGGACAAGACGAAAATGTAACTAAGCTAACAGAAAAATAAAATGAATCCTAACCTACTCAGGTGGTAACCACCGTGTGGTGGCTACTGGAATTATCTCTTAAGATGTTGGCCATTAACAGGGAGTTTCTCAGTGTCTCCCTGTAAAGTTTCAATCTGTAATTTCCCTGACCAATTTTTTCCTCAACTTGGAACTAGCCCAGCCATAAGTGTTGGAATTTTGTGTGCCTACCCTTTGGGGTGACCCTATCAACACAGAGGGAATTTGTTAGAGTGTTGTACCAATTCCTCTGGTTATCGGTGATAGATGAACAAATTACACAGATGAGGTTTTTATTTGAGGACTCTGCAACTCCATTTCCCTGGGGGTAATAGCTTGATCTATATCTTATGCGAATTTATTTATCGATAGCGAATTCGGTCAACTTTAGTGATGAAAAATAAGAAGCGTTATCAAACATGAGAGCGTCATGGATGCCAAACTTGTTGACAATAGAGATCTCAATGAAAGATATTACCTCATATTTACTCTCATTCATAAGCTTGTCATACTCCTTTTCATCAATGAGTTCATTTCTGAATGTCTTCTCGCAATGCAGGAGCTCAAGGATCTGCTCGTCACCTTTGAATGCCTACCAATTTGAGATGTTATCAAGTACGGATGGTTTGAAAATCAATTCAACATAATATTTCTTCTTATTTAATCTAAGATCAAGCAAAAGTTTTGCAGCCATATCAGTCATTAGATCGGCATCTTGGTTTTACCATCGAGGTGTATGTATGATATTAAGAGAATCAAAACTGTAAATTAAGCTCCATACCTCACGTTGGTATCTTACTAGGTGTGGTGTATTGCAATGTATCCTTTTCCTTACCTGGTCCACAATTATCTGTGAGTCACCAAAAGCTTTAAGATTTCTCACCTTAATATCAATGGCTTTTTTCAAGCCCTGTAGCAAGCCTCTATATTCTGTCGTGTTTTTGGTGCACGCAAACTCCAACCGGCTGGCCATCGAATGTTGGTCCCCTTGCTGGTTAACGAGAATGCTCCCAGCACCTGCACCTTCTAGGAAATTAGAGCTATCAAACTAGAGTGTCCAAAACATAGAAACTGATGTTATATCAAATGAACTACCTTCTACGAAATTGGCCCTATCATCTACCATATTACAGGGTAGGTCATTAGTCGGACTACGGGGGAGAGCTTCCAACCATGTGTTTATTGCAGTTTCTTCGACTGCCTTTGCATGGAATTCTCCGAAACAGGTTTCGATGGCACAAGCATCAAAGTTATAATTCCCAAGGATAGAGTTGGTAAACATTACAGGTTCATTGGGGTCATTTAGTTTTGTCACTAGATACTTCATGTATCTTTCTTGATCAACTCTCAACATGTCACCTTTTCCCTTATGAGGCAACAAGAGATGGGACCAATCAATTGAGAAATACCCATTCAGATTTGCTGACCAATCCCTACTAAGTAGCATTCCATATGCCTCGGGTATGTCGACTACCACTATGTCACTGACTTGTGTGTACTGTGGTTTTGGCAGCCATCCGAATCAACACATCTTTCAATTCTCCAATTACTTTCACATTCATTCTGTCTAGTTGCATAATTCAAGTTCTAGTTTTCTCGGGTACTGCATGAAGTCTTTTAGCAATAGCGTAAGGCATAACAGTGGACAAGGCACCGGAATCTACCAAGCAATTTTATGCGTTCATGTTAAAGATTTCAAATGTGATAAGGAAAGGTGGAGTCAATGATTTTGATTTCCTTCCTATCATGGTTGCACTGACATCTTGGGGGGTTCGATTCATTTTTTACAGAGTGGCTTCCATGGATGATGGCGTTTGGGTTGTACTAGGGTTACTAACAGGGCTAGGTGCCGACTTATTGGCTTGAATACTCGGATTGGTGGGAGATTTGCAATTTCATTCATTCAGAGCTTTCAAAAGGAGATCTCTTGGCTAAGTTAACTTTAACAAATTGAAGTATGTGATATTAGCTCGAGATTTCTTAAGATCATCCACAATATTGTAATCAATGTTATAAACAGGGTAGGGCAGAGTAAACATACCTTTTTTTCCATTCTTAGGTGGGCATTTACCATTTTGATTCGCCTTTGTTGCGGTCGGAGATGTATTATCTTTCTGTGGACAGCTCACAACTGGAGTACTCTTGGGATCACCACTAGGTCTACCCTTCTTAGCAGGAACTTTGGGAGCGAATACCTTCAAAGGGCGAACATCTTTCTTTGTCTAGTCTATAGGATTCATCATGTCCACAAGTGGCCCCTTACTTATTGTGTGGATTTCATTAGTGTGGATTTCCGCCGCACTATCTCCTTCGTCGTCATCATTCTCATTTGTATAGAAATCCCATAGTACATTGATTTCAGATTCTTCGTCCAAGGGCTCTTCTAGTTGGTATTCTTCCCCATTTTCTTGTTATGACTCTAGCTCCACTATAGTTTCTTTGTTGTTAAGGAGTTATCTGATAAGAGCCAGCTCTTCCATATTTAAATTCCATTCATTTGGTGGAGCAGGCAGTGCAAGCTCACCATGACCACCTTCTGTCTTCTTACTATAGAAAGGTTTGAAAGATTTTCTATTGTTATAATCTCCTCCATTCTCGCTTGTACTCTCTCCATAATTCCTTTTCATATCGATGACTGTGTTTGTCAACTTCTTAATGATCCGATGCAAACCTTCCACATCTGTGGTATCCTTTTCTTTGATTTCATCCCCTTTATTATCACCCCCATTATTCTTCTTGGATGCTTGAGAGGCTTTCTTTTCTCTGGTTGTATGATGACATGATGTGAGACTCATCATTTCATTCTTGACTTTTACTGCTTCATCGATAGCTCCCTATAAGGTTTGTGTGTTACTCCTTTTGACCCACATCGCAGTAGGGACAGGGAGAGCAGTGATGTAGAATTCCATGAGCACCTCCTCAATAGGTCTAGAGTTAGTCAGGATTCTGTTGAACAAAGTGTTGAACTGGATGTTAAAATCTTTGATCTTTTCTTTGGTTTCCATTTTCAAATGGGATAGTTCTAAAAATAAGGCCGCAAGTGTTTTTTCATCGCCATACTTGTCTAAAAAGGCATGTTGAAAGGCAGCCCATGAGGTGATCGATCTCGTTTTCAAGCTAAAGTACCATGTGGAGGCCGCACCAATCAGGGTAAAAGGGAATAGGCGACATAATATATCTTCATCGGCTACCCCCAACATGCGCACGACTAGGAAGAAAGAGTGAATATGGTTATCAGCGGTGTCTCCCCTCTCAGGGTCAAATTTAGGTAGTACTCTTTCTACATTCTTGGGCAAGGGATGCTACTGCCCAGGTACCGCTACGGCATCTTGAGTGAGCCGGGGAGGGAGTGCTCCGAGAGGAGGTGGGAGTTGGTTCCCACCTGGTTGAAGTTGATTCCCGCCTAGAAGAGGAACATTCACCATATTATGGATAGGGATGTTTTGGTTGAGGTTTCTTAGAGGCGTTCTTTATTAGGATTTCCCAAATCTGGCCAGGGATTACCTTCAGAGAATCGATCCTTAGGAATTTCTTCCCAAGGAGTGTCTATACTTTGCAAGGACTCTAGCACAATATCTTCAAGAGACAGGGTTCAGATGTCTCTTCATCTATGGAACAGATCCTTGGCTTTCTTCTAGTCGTTGGAGGTAAAGAGTGAAAGATGGGGAGCTGAGAGAGGGAATAAGCATAAGCCCAAGTAAGTACCCTGACTGGTTGTTCCTGAGTGACAGGATACTCCCACAGTGTCTCTTCTTCGGGTGACCCAAGCACAGGACCTAGAGGGATCTTTGTTTCTTTGAAATGAGGCTTTTCCAAATGGGGGGAAGGATCTTTTCGACCTTTACGATCCATGCATTAATCTTTTCGAATCCACGAAATTTATACATGAAATCATAAAAAGTTGTGGACGACGGTTCAGGCCCTCCTTCTAGGGCCAATTTGTTGACATGGCGAATTCTCGCTATACCAACAAGGGGAACTAACCCAATCATAGACCCCAATTAGATTTTCTTTCGTTTGGAATGGCTAGTTCTGACGAGTTTTAGAGGATCCCGTAAACTGCTATATGTGTTGAAAGATTGCTTCTTGGAGGAAGACTTCAAGTAAATCAACAAACAAAACAGCTAACCTATATATCAAATCCTATCTACACTAAGTCTAACTACTTATGCTTGTCCAAACTATTATAATCTATCCTACAGGAGCATAACAAAGGAAGTTAAACATCATATATAAATTCCAAGTTCTAATGAATCAATTACTAGTTCACAGATGAACAAGGTTGCATTAAATCTTAATTGCAATCTAATTACTTATACAGGAATACACATTCCTTTCCATACAAATAAAACTTGCAATTGATGTTTAACAAGGTCTCGAATCAGCAATCGCTCATGAATTAACCATGGTAACAAATCATATTTGAATATCCAAGACTAATCACGAGTTGTCTATTATCAATATGCACAAAACAAATCACATTTATATTTATGCCAACAGCAACATCCTGATTCTAAACACATGAAAGGAAAGGCGAATGAATCTAAAAAAGGATCTTTCTCGACCAAACAGTCTTCTTTATTCACAATAAATCAAAACTGTTCTGCGCAAAAAATGTCCTCCCTTCATCTCTAGAGGTAATATTTATGCAGAAGGAACTGACCCTCCATCTTCCCTTAACCTTTCACCTCCCTCTTCTTTTAAATTTACAAATTAGAATATACAATTGTCGAACAGTCAGTGTAACCGCTGACACAGAAAGGCCACATCTACTGGAGTGTTTCACTTCCTAGGGAAATGAATAGATGTTGATTAAAAGGAGGAGGTATGCATGCCATTTTTTCATGATAAGGCCCAAGACCGCATAACCTTCGGAACACACAGGTAACACATGGAAACATGACCTCCAACGCCTAAAGCCAAATCTTTAAATAAAACATATCCGCATAGATAAACTCTTCAGATCCGCTCATGCATCTTTTATCTGGAGCCATACTTGATGCTTATACATCCGTTCTTCGAACTCACTTGCCTTCTCTCTGTCCTTTCCTGCAGAGATAATAGACATCATCTATGCTTATGAAAATATGATCGAAATGCTTAAGAAACATAAGCCTTGCCTTGATTAAACATTTATAACATCAAAAGGAACAAATGTGAAAGAATTGGACCCTGTTTTTTAATTCACGCATTAATTAAGTCCCGCAAGCGTAAACTCGATTTACATTGAAAATCACCACATAACACAGAACCAGATCTGAAATACGAGCTTGAAATATTATAGACAAGAACCTATACCCTATCGGGTCCACTAATTGCATCGCACCTTATGCTTAAGCTTTGGGCTCTGCCGATTGTGCTTTGCGATAGGCCGAACCCAACATATATATGTGTCGCGGTTGATAATGCTAATGGGTCCACAATATAAGACTTCCCTTTGAAAAATGGGACCCTAGCACTTTGTTGAAATACACAGGAAAACCCATGGCCGGACCATAAGGCCGGACTTCAAATATTATGCACCTGGGCGTATAATTATCGCCGAGTCTGGTCATCACGCCTTTGCATATTATATAATCCCCGTGCTCCACTGATTGTGACATGCGATTAGGGGAGATGGACCCGAAAATATATATATTGTGGTTAATACTGTCGGCGGGTCCACTGTATCGCATCATAATGTTTCAATGGTGAGTGAATGGACCTTGGGTTTCATTGAAGCGTGATCATGATATGCGATGGGCTCTTGACCCAAAAATATATACGATGTGCTTGAGAATATCAGCGGGTCCGCCATATCGTGGAACGCCTTATGCATAAGCCCCGGGCTCTGTCAATTGCGACTTGCGGTTGGGGGTGCAGACCCGAAAATGTATGTGTTGCGGTTAATAGCACCGACTGGTCTGCCGTATCACATCGTGCTTTATGTATATGCCATGGACTCTGTCGATTGTGATAAGTGATGTAATAGCGAACTCGATATATATATGGATGCAATTAATTGTATTTGGATTCCATAAAGTCATCGCATGTCGGATGCAAGAGGGGAAGGCACAGTATAACCATGGAAATGGAGCAATTGTGATAGCGATAGAGGCAGGCATTGAGAAATGTATAAAGACTGAAAAAAGCATGGAAAGGGTAAGTTAAGGATGCTTTGCGAAGTGAAAAGGTTTATAATGGGAATAAAGATGCGATGGAAGGTTGCAAGGGGTAATTAGAGGAGTGATTATATGTGTGAGCATAGGGCACCATGAAAATTTATTAAGATTTGAAAGAGTCCCGATGAAGGATATGAATGAAGGGCTAGACTAGGTTGTGGATGAATCATGCAGCATAGATTTATTAAAGGGGGGTCTTGACCATTAAGAATTGCAGATTTGACTTGGCAAAGAGTTAAAATCCTTGCAATAAAAACAAATCATTCGAAGAAGTGAAAGATCAAACTTCTAGGGAACCCATTCAAACTTGGTACCAGAGCATGTTTTAATAGGGTGGTGATTGTGGCCACAATAGGAAGTCAAGGACAACTGAGCAGACATGAAAGGTCCTAAAGTCAGAATTTTAGTACGAGACCACACAGAGCTCTGGTGTAGAGATGTAGAACCAAGTATTTCATCTAGAGCACGATAGTAAAGAGGAAATGACACATTTGGAGTGGTGTGCAAAGGGAAACCTTCTAGAGGAAACTGACATTCCCTGGTCGACACAAGGCTCTCTTGACTACTAATGGGACTTGACTCATCCATGTCGGAAGTAGCCATCGGAATTGAAGCACTAGGAGGAGTATACAGTAGGTCCTCGTCTAAGAATTCCCAAGCGTTGGGAGGAGTCCAATTGATATCAAAAGGTTCCTCACTCGGAGCTCAAGAGGCAAGAGGCTGAACACTCAAGACAATAGGAAGAGTACTAGTAACAGATGATACCTCAGGAGAGACTGGAGAAAGGGGCTCTTCGTCACCTGGTAAGGACGACGGATTCGGTGAGTCCATCAGGATGGCCTAAACTCAAAAGTCCGGGAGAAAAGATATAATCAATAGGGTTGAAAAAAATATTTCAATATATTATCATGATGGGGCCAGGATTAACAGGTAAGATGTTATCGCGAACAAATAAATTTCATGACATCGGAACAAAACTTTGCCTTTTCATGTTTAAAGAGTCGAGAATAAGGACAAAAGATGACTCTAGTCTCCTTCGAAGTTTAATGGGCCTGAAAGGAAAAGTGCTCAGATGATCCTTTCACTTTTAAAGAGTCAAAAAGGAACGAAAGTGATTGCTCTGGAATTCTAGGCAAAAGGTTCACCAAACAAATCGTAAAACTGCATATACACCTTGGTAATAAAATGAAAGATAAAATACCAAGGACTTCCCGTATGGCAGTCAATCTTCCCGAATGTTGTGTTCGGTGCGTTACAATTCGTAAGGCGGTAGACTCAGCTTCCTATGGATAATAGGATGATAACCTAGTGGGGTCTCCCAACATATACGTGACAGTACAGGGAACAGAAATCCATACTAGTATCTATTGAATCACAAAAGGAGGAATCACCCAACCTTAGTGAAAACAATAGCAACTAGGTTTAACGATGTCGTAACACGTCTCTAGCCTATACCTCTAGATAAGTGAGCATTAGGTTCCAATGCGTTTTTAAGTTCATTCAATAAATTTTAATAGTTAATCTTGAATTAAGTCTTGGTTTTAAGGCCCTATCGAATGTATCTTCAAAACTCCTAGAATGCAACTAAATGAGCAAAGAGACCTTTCTCACTGGATGAACAACTAGCTAAGGAAGAGTGAGAGGTTCAATGCACAAAATCTGAATAGAAAGAAAGCAAATCAATCAAGGAAAAAGGAATACTTCTACCATTTTCTCAAACTTGCAAGCAATCAAAACAAGGAATATGAGAAACACACTTTTTGCTTTTCAATGTCTTAATCTCAAGAATCTACTAATGCAAAAATCGTCTTTCAAATATTAATACAAGATGAATGCAATTTTTTTATTTTTTTAAATAAATGATAAGCAACTTAAATGCAAAATGGACCAAAGACTCAAAACTAAGGAGATATTTCTTTTGCAAAACTAGAAATATGTCTCACTGGCCGGGAAACAATGTAATATATGCCAAGTGAAGGAGGGAAACCGCACAAACAAGAGATGAAAGTTCGGTAGCCGAATGTCACATGCCAATCAGGAAGACAACAAACAGTGAAAAGGAAGAATCCTCAAACAAAGTCAAAGATTATGCCAAGCAGAGTTTAGAAATCCTAATGAATGAACGACCCAAGCAAACCAATCATTCAAGAAACCTAAAGGTAATTAGGTCACACGGTTCAAGAGGAAGGATTTCAAAAGACTTGAAACCCAAAATCGAAAATCATAACAACCAACACTTCTGATACAATAAAGAGGTAAGAAAGAATCTCAGAGGATAGAACACACTAGCCAATCAACGAACAAACTTCAAAAATTGAAACTTACAGGAATCATCGCAAGTATAAAACTAGCAACATGCACCAACAACAAAAATTCACACCCCTCTAACTAAGCACTTTGTGACATCGTCGCGGAAGTACATCAATTAGCTGCACCGAGCTGAAATCAAGACTCGCCCTGACTGTTAGACAATTTAATCATGTCGTACAGTAAAAGGCACAATCGAGAAGACAGCGCAAACATGACTATTTCGCAACTGTCCAAAAATAAACAGCGACAAACTCATATAAAAGGCAAAAAACAAAAGTTCAGCTGAGGGAAGGCCAGATCTATCACTCATGAGAGTTGGAAGACTACAGGAGTAGTCTAAAACCTTCCAAAATAGAGCATTCTACCCAAACAATAAGGGAGACAATAAACAAACAAAACCAATCAACACAAAAGACAAAAGACAAGATCCCCAGTATGGTTTCCAACTTGTGACATAGGCAAGTTCCCTCTACGGACAGAGGCAACACCTCTAACCATACAGTGGGTCTAGTCACCGCAAAGACAATACCAAAGAAAATTTCCTTAGAAAGATGGTGTTATGAAGGCCTACCTTTAGATCGATGTTCGATGAAGTCCTCGTCGTGTCGCTCCAGTTTTTGTTCTTTTAATCACTTATACCTGAAAACAACATGTGGAGAAACACCAAAAACGTAATAGGAAATAACCAAACAATCTACTTGAAGAGTCAAGGAACCTCAAGCTATCAACATACAATTTCAACATGTGATATAGGAAACAAGCTATTGATTTGTATTAATATAAATCAAAGTAAAACTTACAACCGAGCCTTGACGTCGTAAGTCTCCTCGAAGGGTCCCATCGGCATGTCTCCGTAAGCATTTACTTGTGAACCATCTCCCAAGGGAACAAATGACTCTCTCTTTAGTTCAAAAGGTCGATGCTAGAAATTTCTCAAACCAACTCTACTCAAACATCTCTCAAGACAAAATACATATGAGACTACTTCCACACTCCAATAACACTCTCTACCTCTACTCCTCTCTTAGAAATCTAAAGCTATCAAATTACATCTAGCTATCATCCAGTTACATCCAAGCTAGCTAATCTCATTCATGGAGGATACATTTATAGGAGAGAGAGGTTCCATAAGAGATGGGAGGAAGGGCTTATCTCTTAGGGAAGTTGCACAAAAGGTGGAACAAATATCCTAGAGCAGAGAGACGAGCTCAACTAACCCAAAAACCATCCCTAGGACCGCCCATGAAGCAATTTCATCTCAACGTTTCGATGAGTTGTTAAAAAACTTTCCAAATCTGGCTCATCGCGGGTGCAACATAGGGACAGATCGAAGACTTCACTAGGATTAGTGTTAAGTTGAACATCTTCGGGGGAGGGATAACTTTTGACCCGCGACGACCCAGAAACTTAGCCAAAAAGGGGTATGCTTAAGGGATAATGAACTGAGACATTCTTCCTGAGATTACAAGGAAGGTTTTGACACATCATTGGCAACATGACACAGAATAGATGTCAGCAACATGGACAAGCAGTATCCAGGATCAGGGAATGCAGATTCGGTGACAAATTACTATGCAAAAGGACCACGGGGAAGTTTAGGAACAATTGGAGAGTATCGTTAGGCACTTACAAATGAGGAACCAGAGTATGGTCTCAGAGGGAGACTCCATTAATAATAGAATCAGTTCCACACATAGTCATGAAGCATTACTAGATAACCATGTCCATTTTCCACTAATTAGTCAAATATGTTGATGTCGCTAATAAGGATGACATGGAACATGACATCACACCATGTCATGATGCCACATGGCACATCAATATGGATGTTTTGTTTGGACAATAAACATGTGTTTTGATGGCATGTGTCCCACTCATAATGAACCATGTGGTGGGCATGATGTCATAGTGACATTAGCATATGTTTGCCAAATGACCGTTAATATTAGGTCATATGGTATGGTCATGTGAAAGGAAAAAAATGGCTAAGTGATCCGTAAAATTTGTGGAAATTCCACTAGATAGCTCATCACAATAGATTTAATAAAATTATATTTTAAAAAAAAATGAAATCTACATTATTAGGGTTTTATTTCTCTTTATATCTCTAGACCTATAGATTATTGTTAATTGTGTGTGCATGCAAATTAAAATTATGCAGAAAATAGAGAATGGAAAAATAAAACTCAAAAACCACAATTTGACACTAGATATGACCTGGGAAACCCTTTCGGGAGAAAAAACCCAACTGGAAAGGGAGGTTATTCTGCTCCCTTTCGCTGAATAGAAAATGGATACGAGTATAAAGAAGTATGCGTTTTGACCCATGGGATACTACAGTGCACAAATCCTCTATGTGTTCTCTATCTCTTATCCCTATCAACTATTTTTTCTTATTTATGTAAAAAAATTCACTCGAAAAGAACGAAACCACTTTTCCTCCTAGTGGCCCAGTTATAACACAGCCTGATAGCCTACTAGTGGTTCAATTTGACTACCTCAACTCTTAATCAAAGTTACAATATGGACCCTTCTAGAGTATTATTCATCATGATCATTCATCTATCCCATTTTCCATGAATAATGGGGGCTAACATTGCATCCTCTCAATTTATGGTGGTGAAAACAGGAAGGTCAACTTTTGAGTGCCATAAATTTTGCATACATATTCTTATTAAAGCATTCTTGCATTGTTGGAAAGGTATATGTGTGTAGAATATGAAAAAATTGTATTATGCTAGCGAAAAAAAAAAAAAAAAAAGGCCATCATTTGATACCTCAAAATGCTCCCAAAAGGTTTCAAACCCTCATTTCCCAAATTGGGTCCCACCGGTAAAAATGATCTTGTGAGTTGATTACTCCACATTTTCAACTCTAGGATCAATATTGAGATGGATGAAAAATAATATAATGATATAATATGGATCACATCTCCCCAATTTGGGATGATTTTGGTTCCTAAAATCTTCTACTAAATGAGGTGATGAAATTTTTCTTCCTCCTTCTCTTAGGTGTACCATTTAGCTTTTCCTGGAAGTTTCCCTTTCAATCCAATCTTTCAAAGGTCATGTTTCCCTTGTCTTGTAGTTTTGGACCTCTTTTGCAAAATTCATCTTCTATCAACTCTTCCTAAGCATCTAATGCTAATTTCTCCATAGAAATTAGGACCTATCTGGCATGGAAGGCTCATAGAGATTCAGATTATCCACATTCACAACTAAATAAATGTGCATGTATGGGGGTAGAATACGTTTGTAGGAATTATCTTCCACCTTTTCCATTATCTCAAAGGAATCATATCACAGAGCCTCAATTTTATTACCAAGACCATGTAGCCTCTCCTTGTTCAATTGTAACCATACTTCGTCTCCCACCTTGAATGATTTCTTTGTTTTTTGTTCATCATGTTTGGCCTTGTATTTTTCCTATTAATTTTGTAATATCTATAGTACCTATATATGTATTTTCCTAATATCCTCAACAAATTTTTCAGCCTTGAAGGAATACCCTTGTAAGATACTCCCTTATTCCTCCTTGCTTCTCATATGCAATATCCAAAAGTGAAGGTGGCAAATATTCAAAACAAGTTTCAAATGGGGACTTACCAGTAGAAGTGTGGACTACTTTATTATAGAAGTGTTGTATATATAATAGATTTTCATCCCAGGTCATCATATGCTTCTGATTATAACCCCTCAAAATTTGTACCAAATTCCTATTGACTATTTTTGTTTGCCCATCTGTCTGAGGATAGAATATTGTAGACCTCTTCAACTTTGTGTCTATATTCTCTCACAGCGTAGTCCAAAATTCAATAAGAAATATCATGTCCCTTTCTAAAATTATGCTCCTTGGTATCCCAAAATGCACCCAGACCTTTCCAAAGAACAATTGTGTTGCTTCTTTCCCATTAGTGGTCTTCATAAAGGGCATCAAAACACTCACCTTGTTGAACATGTCAACTAACACAAGCAGGTAGTCATGTCCCTTCCTGGTTGTTGGTAAGCCTCTCTCATAGTTCATGGAAATGCTTTCCCAAGAACGAGTGAGTATAGGTAAGGGATGGTATAGACCTTGTTTCATATTAGTAGGCCTATTGGTACAACAAAGCATGCATCCTCTTATGAACCTAGTTACCTATTCTTGTATCTTATGCTAATACACATACCTATAAAACTTGGTCATTGTCTTCCCTACACCAAATTTCCCTACAACCTTGGAGGTGTGAGCCTCTTTGATCAGGTGCAAATTCTCACCTTTATGAACACATATCTTATCCATCCTGTAGAGTATCTCGTCCTGGATATGGTAGTCAATGTTGTTGTCACCACCATGCACATGAATCTAGTTCTGTAATTGTTGAAACACCTCCTTGAAGTCCTCATCCTTCGAATATGCCTCTCTATATGTATCATGGGTGAATGGCTCCATCTACATTAGAGTTCCCAAAGTTGTAAACTTTGATGCAGGTGGCCTTGAAAGCATGTCAGACTACTTTTTTATGCCACCCTTCCTATACTAAATCACTAAATGAAATTGTTGTAGAAACCCCATCCAGTTGAAATTCCTAGTCTATTGTATCTTACTCTATGCCTGCTAGTACTTTAGTGGTTGGTGATGTGTGTGGATTATTGTCTCCTTTCCCATGAGATAGTGATTCCACTTCTTCACATCTTGCACCATGGAATAGAGCTCCTTATCATAGGTAGGGTGGTTAAGAACTCCCCCATGAAATACTTTAAAATGGTAGCATATAGGCATTCCCCCTTGCATCAAGACTGCTCCCGTAGCATACCCACTCTCATCTTTCCCCACCTAGTGGGGTTGTTGAAAGTTTGGTAATGCCAGAACTAGTGATTGATTATTTTCATCTTTAGCTCCCTAAAGGCCCTTTTGTTGACCCTTCCCCACTAGAAACTCTTGTCACTTGTTGTTATAGCATAGAGAAGTATTTCAACCACTAAAAACGGGGTTATGAATTTCCTCAGGTACTTTTCTACCCCAATGAATCTCCTAACCTTAGAAACATTAGTAGGCACCATCCATTTCATGATGGCCTCCATCTTAGAAGGATCTATCTTTAGGTCAACTCCACCCATCACATACCCCAAATACACCAAATCTATTGTGAAAACTCACACTTCTTAAGATTCACTAGTAGATGGTGCTTCTTTAATGTATTTAGCACTTGTATTGAGTGCGCGTTGTTCTCCTCCTAAGTAGCATTGTACACCAGTATATCATCTAAATAGACAATAACAAATGAATCTATAAAAGGGTGTAGTATATCATTCATCAACCTCATAAATCTAATTTGTGCATTTCATAGGCCAAATGGCACTACTAACCACTCATATAAACCTTCTTTGGTTTTGAAGGCAGTTTTCCAAGCATCTTCTTCTTTGACTCAACCCTAGTGATATCCAAACTTTAAGTCCATCTTGGTGAAGTATTTCGCTTGTTGCAACTAATCTATAAAAACATCTATCCTAGGTTGGGGCTGCCTATTATTGAGTGTGATTTTATTCAACGACTTGTAATCAATGCACATCATCTAAGTCCCATCCTTCTTTGCACAATGATGATGGGCGACCCACGTGTTGATGTACTCAATCGAATGACACCATATTCTAGTAGTCATTGCAATTTTTTCTTCACTTCTCTTGATTTTATAGCATAGTTCCTGTACAAACCAATGTTTGGCAATGGGGAGTCCAGCAATAGCTGGATCTCATGCCCCACTTCCCTCTTGGGTGGTAACCCTTTAGTCTCCTAGAACACATCCCTATATGATTATAGAAACTCTTCCAGTTTTTGTTTATATTTCTTGATACACGCCTCTATGGATGTATTGCCTCTTTCATACTATTCAACAAATTGATTTTCTCTTTAAAATAGTAAAACACATTTCTTACTAGAACTAGTCTATTTCTTGGCTTGGTCAGCACTTACCAATAAAAATTTTAAATTGCCTTTAAATTTAATGTTGATGGTGAACGATTTTCCATCCTTAACAAGCCAGTGTTGGTCAACTCTCCATATAATATTGCATCTCCAATGTACATGTAGGGACTTCCAAAAATGACTCCACATATGTCAAGGGGAACTACAAGTAGTTCTACTTCATCAATAAAATCAATACTTATGGAAAATCTAATTTTGCATTGTGTTGATGGTGTTGGACCCGCCAACATGTCAGGGGATCTCCCTGGTAAGAAGCCCCAATTAGACCTTAGACCATTTGGTATAGGAGTCCCAGCAATGGGTCATATGGTATGGCCTTGACCGCAGTTTCACACAGAGTCAAGTAAGATGTCCCTGTTGGTAGCAAGGGTACAACAGTTGCGATGAGTCAACAAAGGTGCATGAATGGTCCTAACACACATAAAGTGGGGTGAGTGCGCCCCTTGGAAACCTGTAATAGTACTCGGCTTGGAAGGGAACACACGAACAAATATGCATCACAAGCTAGAAAGAAAGATAGTGAGCAATCCAAATTGATGGTTAAACCAACAACACGTCTGTAATAAGATTCATACAATTGCATACAAAATAGTTCATACACAAATGCATAAGTTAAATAACATACATTTCTAAGGCAACCAAAATAGTCTAACTACAATAACAATGTATGCATGAAAATTTGTTGGCTCTGTTATATTAAGAAGTGTAAGTTCCAGTCATACAATACATCCATGTACACCTACTGGCCCCGATAGCGGAATGCTACAGCCACATCCACCTGCTCCTCCAAAGAGATATACTAGCTCTCCGCAGTGGAGAAGCCAAGGCTCGTTACAATATTGTCCAAGCTTTATCTAAGATACTCCTATCAAAGCTTGGCTAACCAAAAGCCTATACAATGAGTTATGAGGTGCTATTTATAGAAAAGGGTGGGGTGACCCTTGACATTGCCCTTTGAGACTGTTCATCTACCCTCATGACTCTTCAACTACTCTATGACTGTTACATTCAACTATTGACACTTGAACTTCCACTTGACAAGACGTTACATTACAATGCACATGTGCCCATGTGAGACAAAGTAGCTTGAGAAAGCCATGCAAGACATCACTGACACTCAGACTATTGTGGTGAGACCAACTCTTTGACATGCTTGTGATGTTCAAAGGTGATGAGCTGATTCCAAGCTTGGTTGTCCGTGATGGTGTCCGTGCGCTCAATGGTGACATCTTGTTGAAGTGAACTCTTGCCTTTATTGCATCCGAGTGCATTGATATGGCTCCCCTATCCAAGTCATCTGATAGCATGCACATGGTTGTCCTGGTGCGACTGAACCGGCAACATGTTGATGTATAGTGTTTATGCTTCTCTCCAAGCATGTGTTGGTGGTCGTCCACATCAACTTGTCGAGGTACATGTTCAGCATCAGTTGGACTTGCTTCTTGTCTTTACCTCGGTGAGTGTGCCAAATGGGTGGGAACGCATGCGTGCACACAATGACATGCATGCTGTCGCATTGCCTTGCATGCGATCAACAACACTTCTCACCTTGTCTACTATGCGCCAACTGCTGGGATGGATCTATAACTTGTACGAGCACAGTTTCATCTGTGAGTTCATGTTGCACCCCCTGATGTACCTATTCTTGTTGCAACTCATTCTCTCATCTATGAAGCTCATGTTCTTCCTTGAGTTGCTACTTCAGCACATGCAACCCCTAATCTGTTCCGTTCTCTGCCTTCGCACGATCTTCATGTTACATTGTCACCTCATAGCCTAAGTCTCAAAAGTTTCTTTCATCACAAGTGGATCTACTTGAGCTTGCAACTTTTTTATGCCTCTGTGTTGTCAAAAACCTTCCTCTTGTGTCTGTTGCATCTAGTATGTTGCCTTTAGCTGTTGTTGATGGTGTCGCTTGCTATGATGTTGTTGTCATCATATCTTGATTACCTTGTCTACAAACAACTTGATGTCTTCGTGGGTAGGCAAGTTCATAGACACTTGATCGACTGCATCCCCAAGTGTGCTCTGAATGGTGTTTTTGACTCTGCTCTGCTGGAAACCATTGTACCTACTTGAGCACTAACTTGCAACATACATGTGTGACTGATCATGATGGTTGCGCAATTTCCGTCAGGAGGTTGGGAGACTGACTGCCAAAACTACATAAGGCACAGTCCGGGCTATCAGTAGGATGAATGACTACTAGAACTGTGCAATGCATAGTCCAGCCTGGCCTACTGAGGACTGAAACTGCACAATGCGCAATTTCAGTCAGCAGTGACATGCACCCAGCAAACTGCATTGCACAGTCTCTAGGGCCAGCAGGACATTGCCTCCAATAATTGTGTAATGCATGCCTAGAGGTCAGTGCATAGCTATAATTGCACAATTTCTGGAGGGAAAGAAGAGCCTTCGCTTCTGGAAATGTGCAATGCTAACCGGGCAAGGCACGGTCCGAGCCAAGGCAGCCCATTCCGGCCGATAGGCGACTGAAAACATGAGAAGTGTGAATGCATGATGAGAAGAGTGCAAACAAGAGTGAATGATCATTCATGCAAATAACAATCATGGGATTCAGAAAATGGGAAAGCATGCATGTGTGTGAAGCGAGTCGCCGCAATGGCGACCGTCCATGCAAAACAGTGTCATGCATGCGATAACAATGAGATGTGAATGAAAACTGAAGCAATGCTTCTACAATCTAACATGAATCAAAATGACAGCAAGCGCTCACTGAAATCAAGAAGATGGCAATCACACAAAGCTAAACACAAAAAAAAAACATAAATGCAACACAAGAAATGGAAGGCGAGCTTACCCCAAAATATCTAAGCTGAATGTGTCGAGGACTCCTAGATGAAATGTGGGATATCAGAGCTGCAATGTTGATGTGAGGAATGAGCTCTGAAACATCTGGTTCATGAATTTTGATAAAATCGAAGATGTGACGTGCATGCCACAAATCTAGGAAGAGCGACACTTGGTGGGAGGTTTCTAAAACGATCCTTTCATGCAATCTCCAGCTACTAAAAGTAGATCCTTGAATCAAGGGATGCCTTTGCATGCTTCCTTGGGAGAAGCAGTCCATGCATGCAAATCAGCTTTGTTCAGTCCTGGAGGGAACCGGTCAACTCTACTACACATGCAACAGTCTACGTCAGCTGGGAGGAAAGAGTGCACACTTTTGGGAGGGAGTTGGGTTGGCTGCCCAGGGGGATTACACAATTTCTGGGTAGAGTAGTTGACTTCTGCCTAGAATTGCACAATTTCTAGGCTGAGAATTCCTGCTGAAAGGAATTGCACAATTTTTCCAATGAACAGTGACAAGCAGATTTGTGCAATTCTGGAGCCCAACAGGCTGCCAGATAGAATTGCACAATTTTTGGAGGGAACGTTGGTTCCCCTCCATAATTGTGCAATTTCATGAGGTAGCTACTTAGCTTGCAGCTGGACCAAGTTTGATGAAACAACCTGTGAGGAGGATGAAAAAAAATTTTATGCACAAGCTGTCATTCTGCAAGAAAATCATTGAAGCATGTGTATTTGACAAGGCAAGACATGTTGTTGTGAAAGGTTGGTAGGGAGGCTCCAAAACGAAGCTAAGGAAAAATTTTGAAGGGTGATTGTAGCTGCTACAACACTTGGTGACACATTGGTAGAACTCCAGCTCTGTGAATGGACCTTGTTCATGAAAAGCAAGTCTAACACCTCCAGATGTATTGTTCAATTCTCAGTTTGTCTTGGTTTACACACTTGCTTGGTTGTAAGATGTAGCATCTGCCAAGATCTTGGTCGATTGACACACATTCCAAGCCAAATCAACACATTTGTTTCGATTAGGGTTGAGGGGTATATTGATGCACAAGAAGTATAGTCGTCAGAGTCTTAGTTTCATGTCTGGTGTTGCTCTGCTGCCAGCAAGCCTAGACAATACCCCAGCGAAGTCACATAGTAACACAAGCATCACTCCGATGCCAGTGAGCCTGGACATTACCTCGGCAGAGTTACTTGTATCACCTCTCTATGCAAGAAGACTTTCTCTTCTTTCGCTTTATTCATTTTTCATTTTTTCATTTTTCACTTTTCATTTTTCTCATTTTTTCATAATTGTGCGTAGCACTTATTCATTTCAAAGGCAAAAGAGGGATCCTGACCTATTGAGAGCAGAAGAGGGTTTTCCTCCGAAGAAGTAGTTTATTATATACCTATGACGTGCCTGTTAAGTTTCCCCCTCACCTTACTCTACTTGACTGAGCTGACAAGGGTTAACCCAAAAACAACCGACTAGAGTAAGTGACACTAGTTAGCGTGCAAGCGTTGTGTTTTCACCAAGGTTCACTTCGAATAGTACGTATTTTCCATCGACATATCATGGACTAAAAGTAACAAATTCTTCATACAAAATCAGGATGACAAATAACCAAGTAGTGATAGCTACACAAGGGCTCTTGTACTTTACCCAGCTTATTTCAAGAGTTGTGCATGGTTTCATGCGAAACTAACCTACATAGAAAACAAGCAAATAGACAACAAAGCAACACAGAAGCGGAAATGAAAGCAAAGTGAGTAAGCAAACAAGCAAGCAAACAAACAAACATGCAAAGGAAGAAAGAAAAAAAGCATGCAAACAAACAAACTAAAAGAAAACATTACTCCTACACCTAAACTAACAGTGCATGGGTCATCTCATGTGAAGTGATACTTCCAATGCAGACACTAGTGCAATGGTTAACCCATGTTGGTGAAGGCATGGTTCGCGAACAACAAAATTGTGTGAACTAGAAAATGTGAAAGATACAACAATGAAAATAGACACACTCTGAGCTTATAAGCATCCATAGAACAAAAATGAGTGAAAGGGCATGACATGCACTCTGTCAATTTACCATGATGTTGTGTGACACTATGTGCAGATGTTAAGCATACGCACACTCTTGACTTTGACATGCAAGCACACGTGAGGAAGGTAGATCACTTGCATTGCACAAGTGTGCTTACTGAGTAAGATTCCTCCAATGCATGAGCGATGGGATCATGTAGTTCAAGTGGAGGAATTGAAATATGAGTGTTAGATTGATCTTCAATGCATACAGATGAGTGGTGAGGAGCCTTGCATGTTTGAACAATTTCCTGATTAGAAGTGAAACCAACCTTAGGACAGCGAGGGCCTGACATAACCATTAGCTCGAGTTGAAGTGCCTCGATAGTCTACGGGGTTTCGACTTCGTTGATAGATGGATCATCATAGACCAATGGCTTAAATGGATTAACAACGATTAAATCAACATCATGCTCAGATGATGAGGTAAATAGATCATGACAACCAAGATCAGAATACTCAGGATGTTGGTCGGCATCCTCATGATTTGATGAATCACACAGAGGGGTAGATGAGAAGCAAGAATGTTCATCCTCTGCATTTCTAGAAAAGATATATGAAAAATAAAGTGTATGTTCAAAGAATTATTGGTCCTCTCCATTGTCAGATGTTGGACTAACATCGGTGTGTCCTGTGAATGATCAACAATGGGTGCTTCTGTGGACGGAGATACACATGAAAAATCCAGGATGGCAGGATCACCAAGGAGGTCAGGCAAAAACAGAGGAGGTATAGACAGACAGGGATCATCCTCTACTACCGATGGATGTTCAAGATCCCAATCATACTCTTCATGAATGAAAGTGCATGTTGGTTGTGCAACACCAACTCCGTCAATAGATCGATCCTCGTTCAAAATAGGCGTAGATTCCAGAACGGAAGAACACAAGACAGTGCAATCTGGAGGATGAGCATAATACGAGGACGGAGGTTGAGGTACGAAATACATGTGATAACCCATGGTATTCCTAACCAAGATTGCGCAAAAATTGGAAGGAGCGATGTCGGGAGGATGTGATGGTTGAACAGACACGTGTTCATGCTCTCCCACATCACTTTGCGATGGTGGATTTGTTTGATGAGGGGACGGCATAGAGTCACTTGTGACAGTGACTGTGTTCAATTGTGATTGAGAAATTCCATCATCGAAGTATGTTGAGCGGGGTTTGAGCTTGAAATTCTTCTTGGGATTGACAGATTGGATAAGGAAATATTCAAATCTGTCAATGAGATACTGAAATTTCATCTGAATTTTCGGGGCTTCAAACATGAATAAACAGAAGCGCTCTGAAAACTCCATAGGTGATTCGTGCAAGGCCTTCCATTGTTTTAACAATTTCTTATCAAGTACTTCAGGATCGAAATGGTGGAAAACAGATTGGATTAGATCATTGAACTGCTTGAATGAGTGCACGGAGTTATGAGGTAGTGTGCCACACCATTGTGATGGGTGGTCACAAAGTGTGTGTGCGAGCAGCGAACAAACCTCTATTTCATTAAAATCCTCCATGCCCTTCATGAGAGCATGGAAGTCATTTAAGTGCTTAAGCCAGGACACTTCGCCTTCACCATCATATGTGATTTGTGACAAGTGATCCCAGAACTCCCTCTCGATGTGAAAGATATGTCCGTTGGACAGACATTTTGGAGGGTGAACTATAACAAACTCCATGATAGATGTGCAAAAATTCAAAACAAATGTTGAAGGCTCATCTTGTCATTTGGCCTTTCTTCTAACACTGGAAATGTTGACGGTGATGGACTCACCAACATGTCAGGGGATCTCCCCGGTAATAAGTCCCAATTAGAATTCATACCATTTGGTGTAAGAGTCCCAGCAATGGTTCGTACGGTATCGCCTTGACTGTGGTTTCACACAAAGGCAAGTAAGAGGTCCCTATTGGTAGCAAGGGTGTGATAGTTGTAGTGAGTCTAGGAAGGTGCATGAACGATTCTAACACACGAAAAGTGGGGTGAGTGCGCCCCTTGGAAACCTGTAATAGTACTCAGATTGGAAGGGAACACACAAGCAAAGATGCATCACAAGCTAGAAAGCAAGATAGCAAGCAATCCAAAGTGATGGTTAAACGAACAACATGTTTGAAACAAGATTCATTCAATTGCATACAAAATAGTTCATACGCAAATGTGTAAGTTAAATAACATACATTGCTAAAGCAACCAAAATAGTCTAACTACAATAACAATGTATGCATGAAAATGTGTTGGATCTGTTATATTGAGAAGTGTAAGTTCCAATCATACAATACATCCATGTACACCCGATAGCAGAACGTTACAGCCACAATTGCCTACTCCTCCGAAGAGATATACTAGCTCTTCCCAGTGGAGAATCCAAGGCTTGTTACAATACTATCCAAGATTTCTCTAAGATACTCCTATTGAAGCTTGGCTTACCAAAAGCCTATACAATGAGTTATGAGGTGCTATTTATAGCAAAGGGTGGGTGACCCTTAACATTCCCCTTTGAGACCGTTCATCTACCCTCATGACTCTTCAACTACTCTATGACTGCTACATTCAACTATCGACACTTGAACTTCCACTTGAAAAGGCGTTACATTACAATGGACATCTGCCCATGTGAGACAAAATGGCTTGAGAAAGCCATGCAAGACATCACTAGCACTCGGACCGTTGTGGTGAGAACAACTCTTTGGCATGCTTGTGATGTTTTAAGGTGATGAGCTAATGCCAAGCTTGGTTGTCTGTGATGGTGTCTGTGCGCTCAATGGTGACGTCTTGCTGAAGCGAACTCTTGCCTTCGTTGCATCCAGGTGCATTGATATGGCTCCTCTGTCCAACTCATCTAATAGCATGCGCATGGTTGTCCTGGTGCGACCAGACCGACAACATGTTGATGCATAGTGTCTATGCTGCTCTCCAAGCATGTGTTGGTGGTAATGTGCATCAACTTGTCGAGGTACATGTTCAGCTTCAGTCGGACTTGCTTCTTCTCTTCTCCTCTGTGAGTGTGTTGAATGGGTGGGATTGCATGCATGCGCACAATGAAATGCACGCTGCTGCATTCCCTTGCATGCAATAAATAACACTGCTCACCTTGCCTGCTCCGTGTCAGCTGCTCGGATGGATCTATA
Organism: Pinus taeda; assembly: GCA_000404065.3. NCBI lineage: Eukaryota > Viridiplantae > Streptophyta > Pinopsida > Pinales > Pinaceae > Pinus > Pinus taeda. The sequence continues at coordinate 321,162 of APFE030986544.1, forward strand.
ACTTGTACGAGCACAGTTTCATTCATGAGTGCATGTTGCACCCCCTGATATACTTGTTCCTGCTTCAACTCATTCTCTCATCTATGCAGCTCATGTTCTTCCTCAAGTTGTTGCTTCAGCACATGCAACCCCTTCTATATTTTGTTCTCTACCTTCGCGCGATCTTCATGTCACGTTGTCACCTCATAGCCTGAGTCTCCAAAGTTTCTTTCATCACAAGTGGATCTTCTTGAGCTTGCAACTTTGTTCTGCCTCTGTGTTGTCAACAACCTTCTTCTTGTGTTTGTTACATCTGGTATGCTGCCTTCAGTTGTTGTTGATGATGCTTCTTGTTGTGATGTTGCTGCCATCATATCTTAATGTACTTGTCTACGAACAACTTGATGTCTTCGTGGGTGGGCAAGTTCATACACACTTGATCGACTGCATCCCCAAGTGTGCTCTGAACGATGTCTTCGACTCTGCTCTCCTAGAAACCATTGTACATGTGTTGCTAGGAGGTAGATGAACACCTGCGATACCTAGAGACATGGAAACACTCATGGAAAGCAATCTTTCAGTCGAAAAAAAAAAAAACAAACTTGAGAAGTGACTTGCAACATACCTGTGTGACTGATCATGAAGGTTGTGCAATTTCCACTGGGAGGTCGAGAGACTGTCTACCAAAACTGCACAAGGCACAGTCTGGGCTGTCAGGATGACTGACTGCTGCAACTACACAATGCATAGTCCAACCTGGCCTGCTAAGGACTAAAACTGCGCAATGTGCAATTTCAGTCAGCAATGACATGCAACCAGCAAACTGCATTGTGCAATTTCTGGTGCCAGCAGGACACTGCCTCCAAGAATTGTGCAATGCATGCCTGTATGTTAGTGCCTGGCTATATTTTTTCAATTTCTAGAGAGAAGGCAGAGCCTTCGCTTCCAAAAATACGCAGTGCTAGCCAGGAAAGGCATGGTCTGGGCCAAGGCAGCCCAGTCCGGCCGATGGGCGATTGAAAACATGAGAAGTGAGAATGCATGATGAGATGAGTGCAAACAACAATGAATGATCATTCATGCAAACAACAAGTGCAGGATTCAGAAATAGGAAAGCATGCATGTGTGTGAAGCGAGTCATCGCAACGGAAACCGTTCGTGAAAAACAGTGTCATGCATGCGACAATAGTGAGATGCGAACAAAAACTGAAATAGTGCTTCTAGTAGCTAACATGCATCAAAACGATAGCAAGCTCTCACTGAAATCAAGCAGACAACAATCACACAAAGCAAAACACAAAAAGCAACAGAAATGCAACATAAGCCATGGAAGGTGGGCTTACCCAAAAACAGTTGAGATGAATGTGCTGACGACTCCTAGATGCAATGTGGGATGTCAAAGTTGCAAGGTCAATGTGAGGAATTATCTCTGCAGTGTCCGGTTCATGAGTTTGATAAAATCGAAGATGTGATGCGCATGCCACAAATCTAGGAAGAGCAACACTTGGCGGGAGGTTTCTGAAATGATCCTTACATGCAACCTGCATCTTCTAAAAGTAGATCCTTGAATCAAAGGATGCCTTTGCATGCTGCCTTGGGAGAAGTAGCCCATGCATGCAAATCAGCTTTGCTCGGTCCCGGAGGGAATTGGTAAACTTTACTACACATACAACAGTCTACATCAGCTGGGAGGAAAAAATTTGCATTTCTGGGAGGGAGTTGGGTTGGATGCCAAGAGGGATTGCGCAATTTCTAGGTAGAGCAACTAACTGCTACCTAGAATTGCGCAATTTCTGGGTTGAGCAATCTTGCTAGGAGGAATTGTGGAATTTTTCCAGTGAACAATGACAGGCACATTTGCACAATTCTGGAGCCCAGTAAGCTTCCAGATAGAATTGCACAATTTCTGGAGGGAAGGTTGGTTCCCCTCCAGAATTCTGCAATTTGTTGAGGGATTTTCTCAACCTGCAGCTGGACCAAGTCTGGTGAAACAGCATGTGAGGGGGATGCAACAAGTTTTGATGGACAAGTTGTCATTCTACAAGAAAATCGCTGAAGCTTGTGTACTTGACAAGGCAAGACATGCTGCTGTGAAAGGTTGGTAGGGAGGCTCCAAAACAAAGCTCAGGAAAAAATTTGGAGGGTGGTTATAGCCACTACAACACATTGTTTCGTCACCTTCAACTCCACATCTTTAATTGAACCCATCTTGTTGACACCTAATCATTAGGATTGGGTGATTAAATATAATTGATGTAAATAAATAATAATAAATATGAATAGTCATCGGGAGATGAAGTTAATAGTCTCCCTCGTGTATATAATAAATACCAACCTGAAGGAATAATATGAATTGAATTGGTGGAGTTACTACCTGGCCTAACATGGTATCAGAGCACAGGTCCCAAGTTCCTAAAATTAGTTGTAACTCCTTGGATCATAGATTTGACGGCAAGATTGAGGTGAGAAAAGCATCTGACCACTCACTTGTATGAGGGGAATAGAAGAAGAAAGGCTTCTCAAGCTACAAGGTACCTCTGCTCATGCACAACATTTCTCATACAATTCTCATTATGAAGAAGGTACACTTCCATGAACTATGACAGCCTCCACTTGTTGAAGAAAAATGGTCCAATGCCTGTTCCTTCTACAAATGGAAATAAATATATGATGACATTTATTGATGACTGCACCAAAATGTGTTGGGTTTATTTATTGAAGAGCAAATATGATGCTTTTCAAACATTCAAGAACTTTCATAAATGGATTGAAAATGATGCACAAGCTCATATTGGGTCTATTCGCACTGATAATGGAAAAGAATACACATCAAATGAATTTGAAAATTATTCTTGCCAACATGGGATCAAACATCAAACAACTGTACCTTATAATCCCCAACATAATGGTGTAGCTGAAAGAATGAATAGGACAATCTTAAATATGGTACGCTCCATGCTCTTCTTCAAAAATGTAAAAAATAATGTTTTGGGCTGATGTTGTTCTATGTGCTGCATATATAAAGAATAGATGTCCATTAAATGCTATTAGAAACAAGACTCCATATGAAATGTGTTATGGGCACGTTCCTTCGGTAAAGCATCTCAGGGTCTTTGGTTCCACCTGTTATGCCTTGATACCAAAGGTACATAGAACAACTTGGTGCAAGAAGTCGTAAGTGTATCTTCCTAGGGTATTCAAACACCTCCAAAGCATATCATCTCTATGATGAAGTCAATAAAAAGTTTGTTGTATCTAGAGATGTAATTTTTCTTGAATCATCCAAAACTGACAATGTTGTTGAGAGCAACTTGATCGCTTGGATAGATTCGCAAATGCAAAATCATTTCAAGAATTTGATAATCAGATTCCACATCTTGAAGGGGGGATTCCTATATTAGTTCAACATGTGGAATCTTCTTATGAAGAACTCTCTCCCCCGCATGAAACTCCAACAACGGATGATGCTTTAAGTGATGTGATTGATAGAATTGGGAGCCTCAATCTTGATTCAGTCCCAACTCAATCAACGAAGCAGCCTAGACCATCTGAGAAAGGTCCCCCAAAGTGGCTGACAAAGACACTAGAAAGTATTCATCCTGATGAGGTTGGAAAGACAGGAACTAGAAATTCAAACCGGAAAAATGGAGGTGATGTATATGACTCTAATTCACCTGTTGATATGGATGTTTCTTATGATTGTGAATTGAACTTGTCTACATATTTTGAACCAACTTCCTTCAAAGAAGCTACTTCTCATGATGAATGGAAAGAAGTGATGCAAAAGGAGTATGATTCCCTCATAAAGAATGGCACTTGGAAGCTGGTTGATCCTCCATTAGGAGCCAAACCAATTGGCTGCAAGTGGGTCTACAAGAACAAGTATAAAGCTGATGGCTCACTTGACAAGCACAAAGTTAGGCTTGTGGCAAAAGATTTTGCACAGAAGGAAGGGGTTTATTATGAGGAGACTTTTGCCCCCACAGCAAAATGGGCTACCATCCAGACACTCTTTGCCCTAGTAGCTCAGAACAATTGGAAAGTCCATCAAATGGATGTAAAAATTGCTTTCTTGATAGAGATCTAAAGGGAATGTTTTTATGTCCCAGCCTGAAGGATTTGCTGTGAAAGGACATGAACATAAAGTATGCAAACTTGTGAAATCCTTGTATGGCCTCAAACAATCACTGCGAGCCTGGTATGAAAAACTAACTGAGCATCTTCTGAAACTCTATTTCAAACATTATGATCTTGATGATGCAACTTTATTTGTCAAGAAAGTTGGCAAAATAGTTGTATATCTTGTGGTATATGTAGATGATATTTTGATGACAGGGAACAATGAAAGCTACATTGTATAAATTTTGAATAATATGACACTTATTCACAGAGATTATCTCGATTATACACTATTTGCGGAATCATGCATAATACATAACCTCCTCTACATTGATCATCAATTTGCAGAATTAAAACATCAATTGCATGCGCACATTGAAACATCAATCACACATATCAACACAGTATATCACGGGGAAAGCATATAGCTGAAAACCCCCAACTATCTGTATATTATGTTGATTGAGAACATGTAACAATACATAGTACAATACTCCTCACAAGTACTCGGTACTATCTCCACCTGTTACACACAAACTAGCTCAGATCTGAATCAATCACAGGTTCAAATCTCCTCCGCTGCTTGCCTGCCTCCATTGCACAATCCTGCATGAGAATAGATGAGAATGGCTGATCCAAACTCGTATTTCCCTTGTCTGAACCATGCAATCCTCATTGGCAATCTCAATCCACTGATTGTGCAAATCTCATGCACAACTATAGTCACAACTGACAGTTGTCTTGCCCTTTCACTCACCTCTAACACTTGTCTCCACTGAACTGTCCATGCACTGAGTTAACTGATG
>APFE030986546.1:46152-56173 GCA_000404065.3 Pinus taeda
AAATCGGATCCATAAACGAATGTCAAAGAACCTTCACTATATTGGGATGAAAAAAATATCTAAAGAATCCAAAACAGTAATCAAAAACACCCTGAACCAGTGGCAATGACAGCCAGCATGGAGCGACGAGGACCTCAGTCAAAGCGCGTTGACCGAGGCCCCATGGAGACTGCGTAGGAGGTCAAAGTATCCCCTGGGAGATGACCAGTGACAGCATCGAGCACCAGAGCATGAAGATTCAAGCCATCACATAGGGGTATCTGTCCGGACTGAGTATCAAATTTGGCTCTATCCATTGTAGACCCGAAGGTCACAGAGTTGGTAGGAAGAAGAAGAGTCTGTGCACTCCAGTGGCTTGGGAAATCCAAGAACCACCCTGCCAAGCAAAACCTGCTTTAGGAGAACTCACATTGAGTCCCTCCATTGTAATTCTATGCTAAAGGCATAATAAAACAAGGCCACCACTAAGAGCTGGACCGAAGACGTAACCTTGGAGAATAGGGTGAACTCCTTATTAAAATTCTTGTGTCTTTGTGTTTGCTTACTGTATTTCTCTGCTATCTTTCCATTTAAATATATGTGTATTGGCAATCTGATTGATCCATTGCTTAAATAACACAGAACGCACACCAGCACATGAGTCTGTAATACCTTTTTTTTAATAAATCTTCCACTAAGGTCACTCATAGGGTGATTATGAGATCAATTGGGCTGCTGGTACTAGACATGACTTGACCCAGACAGACCAACATTAGGTTGTTGATATTGGACATGACTTGACCTAGATGAACCCAACATTGGGTTGTTGGTACTGGTCATGACTTGACCCAAACGGACCAACATTAGGCTGTTGGTACTGGACATTACACTATCCAGTAGGACCAACAGGATTTGAAATGGCACCTGAAGAGGGTTGGTTCATCCCAACCATGTGAGGTTGTGACCCACTCACATTGGTTGTGCCATACATCATAGAAACATTCAGAACCTGCCCCCCAGGCAATGTGATAACCTCTCCACTTACTAGAGGGATCAAAGAACTGACAGTGACATGACTCGAGATCATCTATTGAACTGGATGGGTCACTTGGGCTGACAAAACAAGAGGATTGAGAATGGTCAGTTGCACCGAGACTGAAGTAACTGCAGAAATCACTGTTTGCTGGGAGGTCAAGTTCTGAATGAATGGACCTATGGTAAGCATAGCACCATATACCCAAATTGGGTTGTGATACAATGATGAGACAGTAAGCATGCCTCAAAACATGTAAGCTAAAGTCACGTAATTACACAATAACTCAGGATGAACACTAGTCGAAATGCTTCTCGTATAAGGGAAACCTTCAGGAGGGAAAGGATATTCCTATTCCTCGACTATGCACGAAGAGGAAACCTCCGAGTGACCCAGAGTGGAGACTAGGATTTCGCCTTCCAATTCCATGGGTGAAAACAGACAACGATGGACTACTGAAGATGTTCGAGGGGATAATTCCAAAGGAATACCTGATCGATTGTACCGACTGTACGGATGTTGTAGTGATATCACAACAGGATATAACAAAGGATTTGGAGGATAAAAAACTATTCCAAGCTGACCTTCATAATTTGGTGAACTCTCGAGAGTTTGGATAGGGTTATCTGGAGATTTTGGGCCAATGTCATAAAGTGACCTAGTATCTGAAGGGGGGGATGAGATGACAAAGGTTGAATACTTAGGACAATTCCAAGCTCAACACCTTAGTCCTCAAGTGACTGTGGAAATTTAGGAAAAGGCTCCTCAGACAATCTTTTAGACAAAGGAGAGGAAGAGGAACTAGGCGAACTAGTTGGTTCAACCATGATGATATTGTCTCAAATAACCAAAAGAGAGATTGATTTCAAGGGATTTAAAATGTACTTAAAGATATACTCACGATGTGATCTAAAAAAATACTAACATGGATGTTTTAAGATCATGGGCAACAATTTTTTAAGACGCAAAAAGAAACTAGTGCTTTTTCATGTTTTAAGAGTCAAGAAAGAAGCAAAGGTGACTCTATCACTTTCGGTTTGAAACGAGATCGAAAGGACAAGTGCTCGGGTGATATTTTATATTTAGGGAGTCAAAAGGATCAAAATGACTACTGAGGATGATCTAGGTAAAAAGGATTACTAAGTAACTATGAATTGTAGTATACCTCCCGACAAACCGAGAAGTACAGGCAGGCAATCTTCCCAAATGTTGTGTTTGGTGTATAACATTTACAAGGTGGCAGACTCGACTTCCTATGCATAAAGGATTGAAACCTAATGGGGCCTTCCTTTATATACTCGATGGTACATGGAGCACAGGTCCATAGTAGCATTTTCTAGTGCTGAAGCGAACGACAACTACTGGGTTTTAAGACGCCAGAACACGTCTCTAGCCTAGACCTTCTAAGATGTGATAGTTAGAATTCAAGTGAGCCTTAGGTTAATTGAGCATTTTAGAGTTTATCTTGAAATTATGTCTCAATTTTTAGGCCTTATCGTTGTGACTCAAAAACACCTATATGCAGTGAAATGAGACAAGACCCTTTCAATTCGATGAATTGTCTACACTAATGAGAGTAGAAGACACACTAAAATGCAACAAAAAAAGCAATTGAAAACAAAATTATTTTCACTATTTCGCCTTTTGAAAACAAAAATGATAAAAAGGTCTTTCCAATTCCTAACTTTCCTATCAAATGCACTTCAAGTAGCCCTTTCACTAGTAAAGAGAATTAATTTCTTTTCCAATGCAACTCTAGCCTTCAATGATGCTAACTAATGTAACATATTGATTCAACAAACTAGAATTATGTATTTTCAATGAAATGATGGAATGAATCTTTCACAAACACTTCACACTTCAATGAAACATTCACAATACAATCAATCACAAGCGAGCATAAAAGATAATCCCTTTCAAAACTAATGAAGAAAATATTGACCCAAAAACAAGATGGGAAATGTGACCTATTCCCAAAAACAGATGCTCAAATGCTAAACGAAACTTTTCAAAATTGTTAAATGGAAATCAAAGCGACAAAAGGACTAATCAAATGAAGTGCAAGGAGAAAACCTGACTATTAGCTTGACTACCTGAGCATGTAAACAAGTGAATGCGTGATGACCTAGATGCTCTAGGGTTATACACCATCCAAGAACTCAGGAAACCAAGTAAAGGAAATGAAAATCAACCAACCATACAAACCAATCTGAAAGAGCTTTCCAGCCAGGGAGAACACAGTCAAAATGAGCCAAGAGACAGAAATCAGAAGGGAAAGGCACACTGGCTATGATCTAGGGTAAACCTTGATCTTCACCTACAAGAATCGGTGTGACTGCCTAACTAATAACATGCATGAAAAGGGGGTCGACATGACTGCTTTTGAGAAACTCGCGCTGATCGGTGCGACTATCAGAAAAATAAATGCGTTGACTGAGGATTCGAGGAAAAAAATAAAATTTTCAAAGGCTAAGACCAGACTTGCCACTGCAAATTTCAAGCTCAAAGCAGTAAACCAAGAAAAGCAGAGAACACTAAAGGGAAATGGTGATACTAGAAATTTTCACACAAAACCATAAAATGACAATCAATTAAACAGAAGGATTGGATCCCTAGCAAAGTCACCAATTTGTGGTGCAGGTAAATTCTCAGTGCAGACACAAATAATTCCTCTAGCCCAAGAGAGTGGGTCTAGCCACAAACAAACAATCTATGGAAAATCTCCTTAATCTAGAATTAATGAGGGCCTACCTCTTATAATGTTATTCCGCTTGGTGATGATGCCGCTTCCTCACTCCATATATCTTTCATTTCCTTCCTTTGAATACCTAAAACATGGAAACAACAAAAACAACAACAAATGTGACAACATGCAATATCGTATTCAACCTACTTAATAGGTCAAGGAACATTAATCCATAAAGATGTAAAATGACACTTCATGTAGGAAATCAATCGATAGTTGCATTAATATAAATCAAAAAGAGATTACAACCAGTGCCCTGACATTGCTAGTCTCCTCCGACGTATCCGGGTTCCGACACTTCTACCAGCACTTGATGGATAGCCCCAACAATGGAAGTTTTAAGGATTCTTTCCCTCTAGTCTCAAACCAAACCAAAATCAAAATATTCTCCCTCAAACACACACTAGAAAGCTACAAGCTATAAATGACTTGCTGGTTATTCAAACTTGCTCCAAAACTCCAACTAGATTTTGCTTGGGAAAAAGGGAGGTTTATATAGCTTGGATGGATGGGAGATGGTTCCTCTCATCATGGGAGAAGGTCTTATCTCTTGAGGTTGTTCCATCCTAATAGGGGAAAGGAGCCCAAACTAATTTTTCTCGGCTCTATCCGGCCCAACCATCTACTATGCTTCCGTTACAAAGCTTCTAGACATGGAAACTTCGGCTCCTTATTTAAAAAATCTTCCAAAAGAGGATTAGTGCCACTGGAAAAGGGCTAAGTCAATTCGATTGGTGTAAGGACTAGTTTTAACCTCTGTAAATTAGCGCGAGGAGAAAACGTATGAGTAGCGTTGGTCTTGTAAACTAGGATAGAAGGAATATTTTTGGGAAATTATGTAAAGGGGAATTATTATGCTCATGAAGAGGGACATACTGGGAGTTTCTTCATGATGGGAAAGCATGTTGGATACACTATAGAGGTCCTCCAGGATTGTATATGGGGAGTACAGGGATAGTGAGAAAATGTTGTGTAAAAAATATGAAGATCCAGGGAATCCCATAGTTACAGTCCAAATATATGGCCACTCCTTTCCGAACACACTAGTTGATTTGGGACGTAGAAATTAACATCTTAACCACAGAAACTCATGAGACACTCGATATCACAACTCTGGAACAAACCACCACGCTGCTAGAACTCGTTGATTGTTTGGTTGTAGAACCAAAGGGAACTTTACAGGACATTACAGTTTCTATCGATTCATGGGAGTACCTAGTGCATTTTCTGGTTATCAACCCAAAAATTCAATTAGATGGGTACCCTTTAATTTTGGGTTGGCCTTGGTTAGCAACAACCGATGCTTACATAGATTTTCATATGGGTAACATGACCATTGCTAAGGGAGACGTTATAAAGAATCTCATTGTATATCCTCCTTCCAAACCAAGTTTGCCCATTGTGAAAATACATAAACAACCACCCACATACCTATAAGAAAGTATTTGTTCACCACTTACAGTAGCAAAGGCACTTGAGTTCAAGAATTAGACTGAAGACGATGTAATTAATAACTTTATTAATTAGCCAGCTGATGTGAATAATGTCAAATGTCAAATGTGAAAAGAAATTCTTGACAATGAAGTCTTTGAAAGACCCTTTGAAAGATACTGCTGATCAACATATCCCGACAACTATCGTTCATAACAACAATCCTGTTGAAATTGAACCAAGCAAGATTTTAAACATCAATGATAGTCTAGACAATTACTAACAACAAAAGCTCATAAAGTTCTGCAAAAGTATAAAGGGGCTTTTTCTTGGGATTATCCAGACATGAAGGGCATAGACCCACAATTATGTACACATCATATCTACATTGAATAGGATGCTCATCCTATTCGTTAGCCTCAACAGAGACTAAATCCGCATCTCAAAGATACTGTAAAAGAAGAACTAGAGAATTTGCTAGACGTGAATTTTATTTATCCCATTTCATATAGTAAGTGGGTCTCTCCGTTGGTAGTTGTTCTCAAGAAACATGGGAAGTGGTGCATCTGCGTGGATTACAGGGAATTGAACAAAGCCACGCAAAAAGATCACTTCCCTCTTCCATTTATTGATCAAGTCCTAGATACACTGGCAGGAAAACTATTATTTTCCTTTCTTGATGGCTTCAATGGTTATAAGCAGATCTAAATCACCCTTAAGGACCAAGACAAAACCACCTTTACCTGCCCATGGGGTATGTTTCTTACAAAGTGTTACCGTTTGGTTTATGCAATGCCCCAACTACATTTTAGAGGGTCATACTTATATTTTTGCTAATATTGTAAATGAGGGACTTGAAGTTTACATGTATGACTTCACCCCATATGGGGATGACTTTGACCAAGCACTACAGACATTAGAGAAGGTTTTAGAATGATGCATCACCACCAGGATGTGTTTCAGTAACATAAAGTTTCACATGATGATGATAGAAGGAATAATCCTAGGACACTACATTTCTGCGGCTGGGATATAGGTAGATCCAACGAAGATAGAGGTAATTCTCCTACTACCTCAACCCTATACTCAAAAAGAGGTACATATCTTCCTCGGATATGCAGGTTACTATTGCAGATTCATAAAAAAAATTCACAAATTGTTGTGCCTTTGTATGCTTTAACGAGAAATGTTGAATTTAAATGACCTGATAAATGTGACACTACTTTTATATATTTGAAGAAATTAGTTTTGACGACACCGATATTGTGTTGACCCAATTGGGAGCTACTCTTTCATATCTCTACAAATGTGTTAGATGCAGCAATAGGCACTGTCCTTGGCCAAGAGGAGGACAGAAAGCCTTATGCTATTTACTATATCAGGAAAAATCTTATTGTTGCTATTTACTATATTAGGAAAAATCTTACTGTTACTTTTACAGGAGTTTGATATCACCATTAAAGATCGTCCAGGGAAGGAAAACCCAGTCGCATATTTTTTGTCTTGAGTTCCAAAGATAAATGATCCACTGGCAATGGATGACCAGCTTCTAGATGAACATTTGTTTTCCATAGCAGTTAAAACACCATAGTATGCAGATGTAGAAAACTATCTAGCGGTAAGAAAGCTGCCTAGACACTTGACAACAAGGGAAAGGAAACTGATTGTCCATCGCAACACCCAATTTTCTTGGATTGGTGGATACCTTTTTCATACAAGGTCTAATATGTGCATATGCAGATGCATTCATGAAGATGAAATCTACGACATCCTGAAGGCCTGCCATGATGAGCCTTACGGAGGACACTTCACAAATCGTAGAACTAGGCATAAGGTAATATAAATGGGATATTATTGACCCACCATTTTTTAAGACACTAAGAAATATGTCCAGGCTTGTGATAGCTGCCAGAGGATGGGCCATCCTAGTCAATCTGATGAAATGCTGCTACAACCCTAATTGGTACCTTTGAAATGATGGGCTTTGGATTTTGTTGGACCATTTCAGCTGCCATCAAACTAAAAGGCCTACATACTAGTTGCTACAGACTATGTAACAAAGTGGGTAGAAATAGTAACTTTGCCAAGAGCTACGGAAGAAGTTGTAATTAATTTCCTTTTCGAGTTATTTATGCAGTATGATTTACATAGGGAAGTGATAATAGATGAAGGGGGGGAATTTGTAGGACATAAGATTACATCCACTCTATGAAACCACCACATCACACATAGAATCACTTCCTTGTATCACCCACAGGTGAATGAGCAGGTTGAAAGCACTAATAAGGTCATTGAAGCAATTTTGACCAAGACAGTTTCGACACATCGACGGGACTGGTCTGCTAAACTTCTAGAGGGCTTGTGGGCTTATTGCATGACTTGGAGAAATACTACTGGATATTCTCCCCATAAAATTGTATTTGGCAAAGAACCCATCTTTCCGATTGAATTTCAAATAAAGACTCTTAGAACAACCCAAGAAGTGGGATTGGATCTGACAGAGGCCCAAACTAAAGGACTTCACCAAATGAATGAATTAGATGAAGCTCAACTACTTGCTCTACAATGCACTGCAAGTATTTAGCACCAAAGGGCTAAGTGGCATGACAATCTTCTTAAAAAGAAGACATTTTAGAAAGGAGACTGGGTGCTCCTCTATAATTCCAAATTTCAAGATTTTCCAAGTAAGTTATAGGCAAGGTGGCTTGGCCCATACAAAATTCAAGAGGTGCACAACAATGACACTCTCACACTGACCATCATTAACGAGTCTAGCTATTATTCTGGTTGAATGGACATTGGGTACATCCTTATCATAAACCACTCACTAAAGAGTCTTTTTACCAACTGGCATGTGATGATCCCACTATGCAAATTTTAGCTATAGGGAGTAATGACCCGACAACTTTACTCTCATGAAAACTTATCTCTCTTCAGCTGTAAATAATGTATATTTTTTCTTACAGCTGGTTGTAATTTATTTTAGATAGGCATCAATGTAAATACATGGATTTCTCTTGTTTTTTTGGTGTGTTTAATAATTATTGTTCAATCAATTGAAAAACTGTTGTTTAGTCAATAGAACAACTGTCGTTCGGTAGAAAAAACAACTATGATTTATTTTTGGTGTGTTTATAGTTGGTGTTCAATCAATTGAACAACTGATGTTCAGTCAATTGAAAAAATTCTGTTTGGTAGAACAAACATCTTTGATTTCTTTTTGGCGTATTTATAATTGTTGTTCAATCAATTGAACAACTGTTATTTAGTCAATTGAACAGCTTTTGTTTGTTAGAATGAATATTCGTGATTTCTTTTTCTTGTGATCAATAATTGTTGTTCAATCAATTGAATAGATTTTGTTTAGTCAATTGAGCAACTGTTGTTCGGTAGAATGAACAATTGTGATTTCCTTTTATTGTGATCAATAATTGTTGTTCCAATAACCACACAATTGTCATTCAATTTTAATCAAGCAGCCATTTTTCTCTCCCATGCTTTCCTATCAAAACCATCTTTCTGGATTGGGAATTTGTTCCCAAGATAAAGAAAAAACAGTAATATTAATACCATTATGACTTGTAAAACCTTTTATGGTTATCTTTATTCTGAAACTGACCTGGATTATCTATATAATGACTGGCTGAATATCTTCTCTTATGACATATCATAAAGTGATTCACTATTTTAATACCATGCTGGTTTATCTTTCACACTTTCAATTGATAATTCCCTTTGGTACGATGATATAGGGATAAAGCATAACTTTCATTGGCATTTTTTACTTCTCATGCCATCCCTTACTCTTAAGGAGTAAATGAGCCTCCCTCCCTTTACAATAAAAATATGGAAATATGGAAATACAATACAAATCTTCTTAAAGAGGATAGGGGGTTTCATTACGAGCGAGACTACCATGATCATAAGGATGTAACAAGTGACATTCCATTATGGCCACCACACCAGGGTAATGGCCTTCTAGATAGTCAAAACTATCAAAAGCAAAGGAGGTCTCATCACGAGCCGACCTGATCAATTTGTTATCTCCTAGTGAATGGAAGTATGATTATCTGGTTACCATGCCAGCATAATGGTCTCTTTATAGCGATAAACAACCATCTAAATAATAAATAGAGGATTCTGGCTCATTTTTGGGTTAAAAAGAAACCTTGTTGAGGCTATGAACACCTACTGGCAATAGTGACTCTGCTTGTGGTATTGAAGTTCTATGTTACATTGCCAGTGATTCTTTATCCCATTATTTCCTATTGATTCATTTCTAAAGGTGAATTTACCATTTGAACAACGTTTATAACTATATTGTAGAAATTTTGAATAATTTAACACATATTCAATGGAGATTATCCTAATCATGTACTATTGCGGAAAACATACACAATACATAAGCTCCTCTACGTTGATCATCAATATAGCAGCATCAATAACAATAAAACATCAAGAGCATTCACACATTAACACAGTATGTATCCCGGGGAAAGCATCTCGCTAAAAGCCCCAACTATCTGTATATTAATGATTGAGTCATGTAACAGTACACAGCATAATACTTCTCACAAGTATCTCCACCTCTGTTACACACAAACTAGCTCAGATCTGAATCAATCACTGGCTCAAATCTCCTCCGCTGCTTGCCTACCTCCTCTGCACAATCCTGCAAGAGAATACTGATGAATGAAATGAAGAAAAAACGTATTTGCCTTGGATATATCACGCAATCCTCATTGGCATACTCAATCCTTTGATTGTGCAAATCATCATGCACAACTATAGTCACAACTGATAGCAATCTGATCCTCTAACACCTGTCCCTG
>APFE030986546.1:58493-70548 GCA_000404065.3 Pinus taeda
AATAGACTTGCGCCAAAATTAGCCTGCGGGCCCACTTAGTGAAGGCGACTCTTTTCACTAAGCTCCATCATCTTGTTGCATTCTCAACAAGAATTTCTTGTTGCACACTTTTCAACATATATTAACCAATATGCATGGTAAACTATACTTTTATATGAATTATATTAGTACTGTCCGATTAATTGATACCAATAGTTGTTATCATCTATTGCCTGTCACGATTTCATCATATTTTTCCACTTAAGGAAACATTTCTTCGCATAATGATCAATTATCTATTTTACTCCATTTGCGATCATTTCCCATCTTCGCGATCTGTACTACTCTGACCATTTTTTTCCATATTTACGCTGCTCTAACTATTGTCCTGCCTCATTTATGAATCCCCAATGTCCTTTCCCATTTTCCTATGCTTTATGGTCGTGGACACCCTTTTCTGATTGGAGGGGGGAAGGTATGCATTATGGGATAGCATGCGTAATAATTGTCAAGTTGTGCCCAAAACTATTGATGTGACAAACAACATCATTGCCCTTTTAATAACAACTTTAAAACAACATCATTTCCCTTTTAATAAAAACTTTAAAGTTTTGTATATAGTTTATTGTGTTGTTCCAAACTGAGAAAAATTGTGAGAAAGCACATGAAAAAGTGCGAGTTGGGCTACTAAGACACAACAACCATGGGAGGAAAAGATGTCCACAGTGAACCTACAGTACTCCAAGTAATATAACAAGCTTGTGAAATTCTTAAGCTTGCCGTCTAGCTCCAGTACCTAACCAAATTACAAGGATTCCATAAGGAAATAGCACTTGAATTCTTGCAAAATCTACAGAATGGACACATGACGGTGAAGGGTAAAAATATAATAGTTTCTGAAGCAGTTATAGCTAAAGTCTTTGGACTTCCAACAAAAGGCACAAAATGGACAGATAAGCATATTCTCCTACATGACGCAGTTGCAGTATTCCAAGACCCATAAGAACAATTGGTACACAAAGGCAAAGGTATTCACCCCACATCTTTAAGGGAACCATGGCAGGAATTGGCGATCACTATTCATAGGTACAACACTTGTGACAAACGTTAAGATGTGGTGAAACCTCGACACATCAAATTGTTATCCATTCTTAAGCAGAAAATTACAGTTAATTTTCCATTATTTTTAAATTCCTTATTGCATGACATTGCTAGTCAGGTTAGGAAGGCTAAAGATCCACATTTTGTCATCAACCATCATGGTCTAATTAAGTTGATTATTATTCATGGATTGGCCCATTATTAATTAACTTGGGATAACTTTGTAAATCTTGCCTTAACCCCACTAGAAGAAAACCTAGATGCACAGATAGGGATAGATGATAGAAACATTGATAACATAGATACTGAACAATAGAGAGTAGAGGTAATAAGTCCAGAAAGGGAAAGAGAAAGAAGGAATCCTTCTTTGGCCTCTGGCCCAACGAAACATAGGCATTCTATAAGGATAAATTCACAGCAGTGCACCCTAATTCCAACAGAAGAAGAAGGGTCATCTCATATGCCATCTCTAAGCTCGCAAGATGATTTTGTGCAGGAATATGAGGAAGAAATGGCTTGAGTATTGGAGAACTTGGGTAAATACTGTGAATAAAGGGATCCATCTAGAAACTTTGTAGGACAAAATCGTTCCCTTAACTAGTCTGCCTCTGCTGGTAGTTCTAGCCATACTGAAATTTTAACATCTGCTGATGATTTGGAGGATCGAAGGGAATCAATTCCCTCTATAAATGAGTCCCCTGAGAAAAAAGCTAATGCAGAAGAATACCTTGAAGAAAAAATCAATCAGGAGATATTGTTCCAATGGGATGTAACTCTGATATTGGCACAACCCCTCATGAACCCAAAATGAACACAATTGTGCCATCTCCAATCGAAACCCCCACGAAGAAGAAAATCAAACAAGGCCATATTAAGTAAGCTAAATAAGAAATATAGGAAAGTGAAGAAAATAGTCAAACGATTGAGAGAATGGTTAAAATAAGAAAATAAGGCTTGGAAATCAAAAGTGGAATTAGAAACTATTGGGACCCAAACAAAACAATGTCTTTTGGAGGATACATTGGGTAGCAGAGGTCTCGCATAACAGTTTTGGGTCTGATAGCCTAGAAATTAGGATAAAAATATTGTAAAACTCCGAAATATGTGGAGCGTGAAATGTAAAAGACTGAGTTGAAGGGTTGTTCGCCCGAAAAATAATACAAAATAATAGGAAGTAAGTCGGTCCACGGACCATAGATAGGTATAAATAGAGCATGCCTCTATGAGGGAAAGGCAATTCTTTTTGGGTATGGTTTTGGATCTGACATGTAATGGTTTCTTGAGAAAAGCATTCTGAATGCTTCTATAAGTTCGAGTCGAGGGTTTGGGTAGTGGATAGAGGCTCTACAGCTATGTGTGCAGAGGCCTGGAAGAGTCTGCAGCTGTGTGCGCGGACCCCTTGTAGCTAAGTGCACAGGGCAGATCTGGTTGTATTGGTGATAAGTGGAAATAAAGATAAGTTCTTTATGAGAATTATGTGTGGACTTTGAATTATCGCAAATCTGGCATTTTGTATGGTTAATAAGATTGTTTTGATCTATGTGCATATGATTGCTTATTGAATACTTGTGAATCTGGGTTTAATCTTAATACGAGAACTAAATAAATGTGATAAATGTTTGCTTAAAGACCATTCTAAAGTAGATCTAAGTTGCAATAATTCATCCACTAGATTAGATCTGTAGACTATGCGCTAATAGATAGTAAAAGGTATTCGTGATCCGCACGAATACAGTGCAGCGCGAAGCTACAAAACAAAGCATGAAACCCCCAAACCACATATAGACACCCCAAGGGTGCGGACACCTGGTTCTAGCACCCTCCCCTGCTACCTCAGGTGAGACCTTAGTTCGCGCTTCATGGGTTGTTTCTGAAAGGCCTGGTAGCTACAAAATGTTCCTAGCTAAATAATTCTTCTAAACCTCGGTCAAGCCCATATAAGCCAACAAATGGTTCCGTTGTTGGGACCGAGATCTGCCTAAGGGGTATCTAGTGTGAAAAGTGAGGACTCTATAGAGAAGAACGTTGAAGGGTTGAAGCAATCAAGAATAGTAGTAGATCAAGGGTAAATATGGCAAGCGCGATTCAGTTACCAGTATTCAAAGGAGCAAGAGGCGAAGACCCAGAACAACTATGGTTTGTGCTAACATTAGTATGGAACATGCAGCGAATTGCAAATGATAATATCAGAAAGGCTACCTTAGTCAGCATGCTGTAGGACCGAGCAATGAAATGGTACATAAAGTACTCAAGCAAGCACCCAATGGTGGGGACAACAGAAATCCAGACCGAATTAAAGAAGGAGTTTAGCTAGCCGAAGTCAAAAACATAGTGGATTACAGGGTTCAAAGAGATTGCAATGATGCCTGGAGAAACCTCGTGGGATTTGGACCAAAGAATAAAAGGTACTATTTGCGAGGCTAACATGACATTGACGGATGCGCAACATTGTGCTTGGTTTATGGCATCCTTAAAACCGCATCTAAGGGCGGCTCTATCACAATAGAAGATCTCAACCCAGGCCGAAGTGCTAGAGACAATGATGAGGTTACACGAAACTCTGTTACAAGACCCGGGGTTGGGAGTTCAACAAATCCAAGCACAGATCCAAGATTTGTGTTTGGAAATGAAGAAGCTAAAACAAGAACAGATACCGTAAGAAAAAGTGTGTGAGGAAGTATGGTGTATAAAGTGCAGAAGCCAGGGACATGATAAAGATCACTGCCCAGTCTTAGTAAATTTTGTGGCAATGGGGGTACCAACACTATTGCGACCAGAGGCATAGACAGGACCGAGCACCATAGCTCCGCTCTGGTGTGCAATCTATCAAGTGGGAAGAAAGCACAACAATAATAATTGTCATTTCTTACCAAAATACAACGAGACCCCCTAGCAACTATTTTGCAACTTTTGCAGATCGGTGGCCCACGAGGAAATAGATTGTCATAGTTACCAAATGTTAATGGACCAGTCACCTGCTTACGTAATGCAGACTGAGGCACGAGGTCAGGATCCAGCCATGGTGATCATGCGCGGTGGGTTCCAGGGCCATGGACAAGGACGAGGTGAAATGGGGCCAGGAAGGGGTCATGGGCATCTAATCTGCTACAACTGCAGAGGACCAGAACATTACGAGTGGGAGTGTACCAACACAAATAGAATCTCATACAATTATTGTGAGCAATTTTATCATGAGCTAATAGATTGTCCTACATTGATAGCATAGATTCGTGAGAAAAAGGCAACGCAACCAAAAATGACCCAGAATGTACAGATGATGAGGTCTGAACCCTGCGAGGAAGATCCCAAGGTCAAAATGGTGCTGAGGAGTGTCACAGCCCCAGGAACCGATAGAAGGAACTTGGGAGGCAATAAGGAGACATATCTGGAAGCTCTTGAGAGCTTCACAGAGGTCTCTACCTCAAGTAGTAGGGATCAACCTGAATCAAACAAGGACCCCTCAATGATAACTACCTTTTTAGAGACATGTATAAAGTTGCTTCGCGACAATAGGGTGGTTAAAGGCTTACAGGAAGTGATAAATAGATGCGCTGGATGGAGTGAACCTTGCATCATTCATAAGTTGGGAAGACATGTATCCAGGATCAGAAGGGAAATGTGGTTAACAACGCAGATCGGTCACTATGAGATGGACCAAGTCATTTTGGATCTAGGCTCAGATTCCAATTTACTACCGAAATAGACTTGGGAGCGCATGGGTAAGCCTACACTACAATGGTCCCCTATCCAATTACGGATGGAAAATTAGCAGAAGGTGTTGCCCATGGGAAGGCTACAAGGAGTTACGGTAGACCTTAATGGCGCAAGTACCCGAACGAACTTTGAAGTTATTGAACTGATGGATGAAAGTACACCTTATCCTGCATTGTTAGGAATAGATTGGGCCACCGACATGAACGACATTATTAATCTAAATAAGAAGACCATGATATTTGAAACAAAGTCACTCCACGTAGTCATTCCACTAGATTCGACTGAAGCATCGCGCTACATGAACCTGTGCGCGACAGACAACGTGATGACGATGGAGATTGTAACTACAGAATGTCTGCCCAAGAGCGAGGATGGGTCAAGAAAATGAAGGATAGAAGAATATCATGGGCTAATGGAGAATCCTGCACTTCTGATTTAGAGGAGGAAGATGAGCAGTGGCACAATAGGTTAAACAAAGTAAACACACTACATTGCAACATGTTAATTAAATCATTGTACTGCGGAAGGGGCTAGGATTGCGACTTGCCGAAGTATGATGGGTTGACAATAATAGATGAATTCCTGACCAAATTTGAAATCGTAGTACCAAAGCACCAATGGTTTGATGCGATGAGATGAGCGCTATGCGAAAAACCTGCGCAATGGTGGGCACAAATGAAGGAATGTTTGAAGATTGGCGTGCCTGCAGGTGCATGATGAAGATCAGATTTGGGAAGCTCGAACTACATGGACGTGATGATCTGTGTATGCACCTTACCAAATGGATCAAAGCCTATGGAGAGGAACCTCAACCAGAATGGGTGTACTTATTTTATCACACCCAAGATGTTATTCCCAAAAACTGGTATACAGAAGCGGAGCTTCGGCATGACACAGGTGAGTAGGATATCTTGCACGTAGGGTTTTTGTCGACATTCCTTTTTGAAGATCAGTGGACAGATCCCATGGACGAAGCATTACAGCTGGTAAAGGCCGCCATATTCATGAAACTACTAGAGCTAAAGGGAACTGTGCAGCCCGACCAGTCACAACAGCTAAGCCAAGCCCTCAAATGCTATAATGTCTAGATAGAAGATGATGAGGATGATCTGTGAAACATCAATATTTTGGAATCAGAGGGGATCCAGGAGGTGCGTGGACCCGAAATCAAAGATCCAGATATCACGGTGCCATTGAAAATGAAACAAGTGAATATTGGAACCGAAGAAGAGCCAAAGTATGCAATGGTTGGGGACTACTGGGATGATGCCACGGTAGAGAAGGTCGTCGGGTTGCTACGGGAATATCAAGATTTGTTCCCAATGAAGATCACAGAGCTAAAGGGATCCTAGGAGACTTAGGAGTGATGAAGATAACATTGAAGCCATATGCGAAACCGGTGAAGTAGCGACCCTACCGATTGAATCCAAAATATAAAGCAAAGGTCCGTAAAGAATTGGACAAGATGTTGGCAGCAGGAATGATTGAACCAGTCGAGTAGTCTGACTCAGTAAGCCCGATGGTTGTGCAGGAGAAGAAACAGAAGGGTGAAATTCGCATCCACGTGGATCTCAGGAAATTCAATGATGCCTGCGTCAACGATCCGTTTCCAACACCGTTTACAGATAAGGTACTGGAAAATGTGGTGGGGTAGGAAGCCTACTTCTTCATGGATGGGTTCTTTGGATACCACAAAATCAAGATCACGCTAGAGGACAGGAGTAAGACAACGTTCTCCATTGAATGCGGTTTCTTTCAGTACATAGTGATGCCCTTCGGACTGAAGAATGTGCTCGCAATATTTTCACGAATAGTAGTCACGACATTCAAAGAATTTATCCACAAGTTCTTAGAAGTCTATCTTGATGACTGGAACGTGTTTGGATTGGTTAAGAAGCACGTAGCAATTTTACAATTGATGTTGGATAATTTCCACCAACATTAGATTGCGTTAAACTTGAAGAAGTGTACTTTCCTTGTCCCATTCAGGAACCTGTTGGGCCATGTGGTCTATAAGTAAGGCCTAATGGTGGATCTGGCAAAGATCACCATCATACTCAATCTACAAGTGCTGCAAAGTGTCAAGCAATTACGTGCCACACTAGGACACACAGGCTACTATACAAAGTTCATCAAAAGCTACACTCAGATCATGGCTCTGATGGAATAGTTTTTGAAGAAGGATGCTACTTATTGCTGGAATGAGGAATGTAAAAAAATTCTAGAGACACTTAAGGAAAATATGGCATCAACCCCTATATTGGTATTTCTAAAATGGGACATCGAATTTCATGTGCATGTCGACGCGTCATGTATTGCATTAGGGGCGGTACTTACTCAACCAGAAGCGAAGGGAATTGACCACCCGAATGCGTTCGCAAGTCACTGGTTCTCAAAAGCTGAGAAAAATTACTCCACTACTAAGAATGAGGGATTAGAGATGGTATACGTGCTTCAAAAATTCTGCCACTATCTGCTTGGAGGTTACTTTAAGATGTATACCGATAACTTGGCATTAAAATACCTAGTGAATAAGCATGTGTTACGGGGGTGTATCTGTAGATGGTTGTTATTATTCTAGGAGTATGACTTTGTGTTTGTCATCAAACCAGGATGTCTAAATGCAGGCCTAGATCACCTGTCCCGAATTGAGGCTGGCGATGAACCCACAAATCTAGAGGATAGACTTCCAGATGCTCAGCTGTATGCAATGCACATAGCAGATGGCCACTTTGAAGATATAATCCATTTCTTAACTACAGGAACCGCGCCACAGGGATACTTCGTTCAACAAAAGAAGGAATTGGTGATATGCACAACAGACTTCACCGTGATTGCAGGACACCTCTACAATATGGGTAACAATGAGATATTGCATCGATATGTCCCATAGTTTGAGCGAGGATAGATCCTGGCCGAAGCATATGGGGGGGTTGCTGGCGAACATTATGCGGGTCACGCCACAGCTTAGAAGATCCTTCGTGTAGGATTATGGTGGCCTACTCTACATCAGGATTCGAAAGCACACTGCTGAGCCTACGACGTATGTCAACAGACGGGGAAACCATCACAGAGAGATGAAATGCTGCTCCGGCCACAGATGACGCTACAGCCCTACGAGAAGTGGGCAATCGACTTCATAGGACCTATCGAGCCACGAGGAAAAATGGGCATGCATTATATCATCACCGTGATAGATTATTTGACTCGATGGGCTGAGGCACAGCTGGTGAAGAATTGCATGGCTGCAATAACTGCGAAGTTTTTGTTCGAGAACGTCCTAAAAAGGTTTGGATGTCCCAAAATTCTCATGAGCGATCAGGGAATGCATTTTCTGAATGAAACAATCAGTGCACTCACTGAGGAATTCCAAATATATCACCAGCAAAGTACGCCATACCACTTGTAAGCGAATGGGACCGTTGAGGCATTCAACAAAATCTTGGAGACTACGTTGACCAAGGTCTGTGATGTGCGACGAAATGAGTGGGACTTGCACATCTCTGCTATGTTATGGGCATACTGAACCATGTGCAAGAATTTGACGGGCCAAAAACCTTTTCGGTTAGTCTATGGCAACGAGGCCATTATGCCTATGGAATATATTGTGCTTAGTCTACGGATAGCGCCAATCACCAGTAAGGCAGACCTCAGGGCTTTGGAGGAGAGGCTCGCGTAGCTTGAAGAATTGGAGGAGGAACGGCTTTTGGTTGGATTCCATCAACAAGTACAAAAACAACGTGAAGAAGCATGGCATGATCATCATATCAAGGTGTGCACTTTCAAGGAGAATGATCTAGTATTACTATATGATAATAAATTCGAGAAATTCCCTAACAAACTCCGAATGCATTGGTTGGGACCCTATGTTGTCAAAGAAGTTACTAACGGGGGTGCGGTTCAACTTGCCAAACTCAATGGGGACCCCTTCCCGGGCCAACTGAATGGTAGTCGCCTAAAGCTCTATACGGGTGAGTTGGTTGCCTGACTAACCATTCAAGGGATAGTCTCACCAACACATATTTCATTAAAATTGGAAAAACATTATTACAAGGACATCACTAGAATTGATTTTTTTGGTTATTTTGAAATTCTATATCCACTATTTAATTCCAATTATAATGAAATATGTGTTCACCGCTCTAGCCAGTTGAAAGAGAGCGCGGGATAGTAAAGCAGTCTCGGAGAAAGAGGCACGAGGGACAAAATACACATCAATTTGGCCCATTATCACCATCGTGGTCGCGTGGTCAGCAGTACATGGCTGCGTTGCTCCAAGCAGAGGTGACCATTCATGTCACTATTCATGACAAGATGTCTACATTATGACGAAAGGGAGTGGCCAGCAGGAAATTAAGAGAGGGAGTACGAGCAAGATATGGCACAAGCTACCATAGAATTTCCATGGGGACATTGGAACAAGCGGGAATTAGGGAATTTGAAATTTGAATCGCTTATAAATCACTTAGGGGCATCCACCGAGCAAACTACACTTCCGCAAAGCATATGCTAAGTATTGATATGGAGCTGTTTATTATCTCTGCACAAGGAGTGAGCCCGAGGGTGGTGATATGGCCGATGGAGCAGCAGGACTATCTAAGGAGCATGGTATTGACAGCCACGGGTGTTTCGCAGCCTGCAACCTCAACAGTAGGGGATGTACTGGAAAAAGGGAGACATGAAGCAGAAGTGGTTCAGATGTCGTCACCCTGTCTGTAGGCAGGTCGACGAACTACAAAAATTCAGCGAAAGAATGGAGAAACGGAGACCACAAGTGGAAACAAAGTTACTAAGGCATCTTTGATAGACCTTAAGGAGTGGGATCTCACGGACAGCCGCAACAGTCTTGCAAAATTGCAACACAAGCTGCAACAGACAAGGCGAGGAGCAGATATGAAGGTTGGAAGTGGTTGCGCTAGTACAAAGAGGTCCCGTACGCGGCTCCCCCGCTCGAGCTAAAATCCTATGAGGGGTGTTCTGTGTTAACTGAGCAGAGCAAAATCAGCATCATCGGTCACAAGAAGTGGTAAAAACACTGAAGTAGGAGCCAGACGGAGCATTGTAGGAGACAACGAAGAAGCAGTGGAATGACGAACGTCACTCAGAGGGAGGTGAACCGCGAAGCCACAGCAGCACATTTTGCCACATTAAAGAATGACTCAAGATGAGTCACGATGATTGTGTTAGGGGATTGTTGGGTAGTGGAGGTCCCGCATAACAATTTTGGGTCTAATAGCCTAGAAATTAGCATAAAAATATTGTAAACCTCTGAAATATGTGGAGTAAAAAATGTAAAAGACCAAGTCGAAGGGTTGTCCGCCCTAAAAATAATATAAAATAATAGGAAGTAAGTCAGCCTGCGGACCATAGGTAGGTATAAATAGAGCGCGACTCTATGAGGAAAAGGTAGTTCTTTTTGGGTATGGTTTTGGATCCAACATGTAATGGGTTCTTGAGAAAAGCATTCTAAAAGCGTCTTTAAGTCCGAGTCGAGGGTTTGGGTAGTGGATAGAAGCTCTACAGTTGTGTGCACAGAGGCCTAGAAGAGTTCGTAGTTGTGTGTGTAGACCCTTGCAGCTAAGTGCGTAGGGCAGATCTGGTTGTACTGGTGATAAGTGGAAACAAAGATAAGTTCATTATGAGAATTATGTGTGCACTCTGAATTATCGCGAATCTG
Source organism: Pinus taeda (assembly GCA_000404065.3). Lineage (NCBI taxonomy): Eukaryota > Viridiplantae > Streptophyta > Pinopsida > Pinales > Pinaceae > Pinus > Pinus taeda. Next base: position 68,965 of record APFE030986546.1, read on the forward strand.
GCATTTTGTATGGTTAATAAGACTATTTTGATCTATGCGCATATGATTGCTTGTTGAATACTTGTGAATCTGGGTTTAATCTGAATATGCAAACTGAATAAATGTGATAAATGTTTTCTTAAAGACCATTCTAAAGTAGATCCGAGTTGCATTACTTCATCCACTAGATTAGATTTGTAGACTGCGCGTTAATAGATAGTAAAAGGTATTTGGGATCCGCGCGAATACAGCGTAACACGAAGCTACAGAACGCGGTGCGAAATCCCAAACCACATCTAGACATCCCAAGGGTGTGGAAACCTGGTTCCGGCACCCTCCCCTGCTACCTTGCGTGAGACCTCAGTCCGTGCTTTGCGGGCTGTTGCCGAAAGGGTCGGTAGCTGCAGGATTTGCTTGGCTAAATAATTATTCCAAACCTGGGTCAAGCCCATATAAGCCAACAGGATATTGAGACTCAGATGGAAAGACCTTGTGTTTGCTCAATGGAGACCCAAACAGACTTTCCTACCATAGATGTTGTTGTTCAAACCGATTTTGAGGAGAATGCCTAGACAGATTGTTGTATGCCCCAAGAAACAGCCAAAGCTGCTAATCAAACTAATTCAGTGATAACACACGATAATGAAACTCAAACAAGGGAAACTTCTCACTATATTTCTATGGTAAAAGAAGTTGTTATCCTAAAATTGCATAATTAATTAACAAAGACCAAGCAGGAGTTGACTCAACACAGGAAAGAAGTAGTACCTTTACAAATACACCAGGAGTTGCGAAAGAAATTCGATGAACTTACTACAACAAAAGACAAGACTTTTTCCAGCCTCAAAGATGAGCAAAAGAAATTAGAGAAAGAACAAGCCCAACTTCACAAGGCCATGGAACAAACTAAAACTATTTGTTCTCTTTACTTTGATGTTTTGTCTTACCAGTCACCTGCCACTAATTATGCATTATTCTTGTTGGAAAGGTACCTATTGTTGAAATTTAAAGTAATCAAGACTGGTAAGTCAGGAGAATTCAATACCACTTTAGAATTTGTCCAATGTTGTAAGGAACAAAATGAGCAAGTACAATTCCTTCTACGCAAATTATACCTGCAAAATTTTTCTTGGAGGATGAATGGGATAGTAATCCTAGCCCCTTCATTGGGGACATTCAATTTCAAGCTTTCCTCTCTTTTGCTTCCAATTAGGTTAAATGAGCTAAAGCCTATAAAATTTTCTAGAAAAGGGAATATGGTGTAGATTTATGGGTCAGAGGAGAACCCACAAAACCCTTACATCTTTTCATCCAACATAGAAGGTTTATGCAACAAGAGGAAGTCGTGGCTAAATTGGGACCACTCCATACAAATATTATACAGGTAGGAAAATAATATTTTCAGGACATTAAAGAGGAAGCTTTGTTGGCAGCAAGGCAAATATGGGAAGTTTCCACTAATAATATCAAAAACTGGGAGCAATTTGGGTACATAAACTTTAAAGTTGCCATTGCTCGCCTAAACATGTACAATGTTCGGTGTCGAGCCTGATTATCTTCTGTATTCAAAGGTTTCAACTGGATGTATACCCCAGGAAGATTGTA
>APFE030986546.1:78175-99220 GCA_000404065.3 Pinus taeda
TCACCATCGATCATTTCAGGGTCGATGGCTATCTATATATATTGTTTACCTGTTATATGTGATTGTTCTGTTGATGGCAGAATTTATTAAACTGCATGATAAATTAGGATGGTTGTTTATGTTCTTCTCTTATTAGCAATGTGTCGTTCTTATTTGGCTGGAGAATAATCGCTTCTGTTTAGGCTTGTGGGCCATAACCCACAGGTCCAGGATCAAGATTTTTTTAAAGGAATTGGGATTTTGGCCAACCCCCAAAATTTCAGTTTCATCAGGTGGTATCAGAGCAGTAAAAGATTCTGCGGAAAGAGGTACAGTGTGTTAAAGATGGAGAGTTTATGGTCTTGCTATTGTGCAGATGGCGGCAGGGAAGGTGGAAGATTGCAACAACCCTAGAGGATGCCAAAAGACCGAGTGCGGAGGCTTGGTGAGGTATTCCGTGTAACAGAGGAGGCGGTGTTACTCTCGCACGAGGTTTGTGTTGCAGTGGAACGATTGCCAGGGACTAAAATTGCTAAAGTTAACCCAGGAAGAAAGCAATACTCGCAACCAGGAGGTCATAAAATTTTTGTGCCTCGGGAGATCTGATGCGGGGAGCAATCAAGCAACATAAGCAAGCAAACGTGGACCAGAGGATCAGAACAAAAGAAAAGCGTGATTTAAAGGAGAAAAATAGATTTAAAAAGGATAAAGCAGATATAAAGCATGCATGCATGAAGCTTTTGTGGAGAAAATCAAGAGAAGATAGGATTGATCCTTCCTAAAATTCTTATAGATATGTAATGTGATAGGATGTGAGATATATCTTATTTGTGAGAAAATTGTGAGTGGGCAAGATGTAGCCCAGCGTGAATTCAGTTTTAAGGCTGAAAGGCCTTAATTTTGTAACTGTTTTATATAAATTATGAAAACCTGTTCGAGTGTTATTGTATATGCATGTGTTGTGAGCTTGTCTATCACCATCAATCATTTCAGGGTCGATGGCTATCTATATATATTGTTTACCTGTTATATGTGATTGTTCTGTTGATGGCGGAATTTATTAAACTGCGTGATAAATTAGGATGGTTGTTTATGTTCTTCTCTTATTAGCAATGTGTCGTTCTTATTTGGTTGGAGAATAATCGCTTCCATTTAGGCTTGTGGGCCATAACCCACAGGTCCAGGATCAAGATTTTTTTAAAGGAATTGGGATTTTGGCCAACCCCCAAAATCTCAGTTTCATCAGGTGGTATCTGAGATTTTGGGGGTTGGCCAAAATCCCAATTCCTTTAAAAAAATCTTGATCCTGGACCTGTGGGTTATGGCCCACAAGCCTAAATGGAAGTGATTATTCTCCAGCCAAATAAGAACGACACATTGCTAATAAGAGAAGAACATAAACAACCATCCTAATTTATCACGCAGTTTAATAAATTCCGCCATCAACAGAACAATCACATATAACAGGTAAACAATATATATAGATAGCCATCGACCCTGAAATGATCGATGGTGATAGACAAGCTCACAACACATGCATATACAATAACACTCGAACAGGTTTTCATAATTTATATAAAACAGTTACAAAATTAAGGCCTTTCAGCCTTAAAACTGAATTCACGCTGGGCTACATCTTGCCCACTCACAATTTTCTCACAAATAAGATATATCTCACATCCTATCACATTACATATCTATAAGAATTTTAGGAAGGATCAATCCTATCTTCTCTTGATTTTCTCCACAAAAGCTTCATGCATGCACGCTTTAAATCTGCTTTATCCTTTTTAAATCTATTTTTCTCCTTTAAATCACGCTTTTCTTTTGTTCTGATCCTCTGGTCTACGTTTGCTTGCTTTGTTGCTGATTGCTCTTGCATCAGACTCCCGAGGCACAAAAATTTATGACCTCCTGGTCATATGATTTTGGTCTTCATAATATCAATTTTATCTACTTCATTCTTTCACTAGAACTCGGTGAGCTGCAACCAACCTCTATAGTAACAGCCTCCTCTGTGACACGATACCTCACCAAGCCCTCCCGCACTCGGTCTTTTGACATCCTTCTCTAGGTTGCTGCAAATCTTCTCACCTTCCGCTACCGCCATCTACACAATAGCAAGACCATAAACTCTTCATCTTTAACACAGTGTACCTCTTTCCGCAGAATCTTTTACTGCTCTGATACCACCTGATGAAACTGAGATTTTGGGGGTTGGCCAAAATCCCAATTCCTTTAAAAAATCTTGATCCTGGACCTATGGGTTATGGCCCACAAGCCTAAACGGAAGCGATTATTCTCCAGCGAAATAAGAACGACACATTGCTAATAAGAGAAGAACATAAACAACCATCCTAATTTATCACACAGTTTAATAAATTCCGCCATCAACAGAACAATCACATATAACAGGTAAACAATATATATAGATAGCCATTGACCCTGAAATGATCAATGGTGATAGACAAGCTCACAACACATGCATATACAATAACACTCGAACAATTTTTCATAATTTATATAAAACAGTTACAAAATTAAGGCCTTTCAGCCTTAAAACTAAATTCACGCTGGGCTACATCTTGCCCACTCACAATTTTCTCACAAATAAGATATATCTCACATCCTATCACATTACATATCTATAAGAATTTTAGGAAGGATCAATCCTATCTTCTCTTGATTTTCTCCACAAAAGCTTCATGCATGCACGCTTTAAATTTGCTTTATCCTTTTTAAATCTATTTTTCTCCTTTAAATCACGCTTTTCTTTTGTTCTGATCCTCTGGTCCACATTTGCTTGCTTTGTTGCTGATTGCTCCCGCATCATTGCCACTTCTAAGTTTATTCAACATTCACTCAACACACTCTCAATGAAAAAATAAAATATTTACTAAAGAAGAAAAAAAATTCTATTAACCAAATTTAATCTCATTAAACATTATTTTATGTGTGAATTGGGGGAATAGGGAACTAGTACAACCCTTAAACTACAAGTAATCAACAAACTCCAAACACTTTCAATCTTTCCTATAGGCATTCAATATCTTTATGACAGCAATAAGTTTAAAAAATAATAATATTTTTTCCTTTATTTATACCCTAATTTATTTTTTTAAATATTCTAGTATTTGTTTTAGCTTAATTACAATAACTTCTTACTTTTTGCAAAAGAGGCCGAACTAACCAACAACACTCCATATTACACTTGTTTTTAAGATGTACTTATTTATTGAAAGTAATAAAATATGTTAAAAAGTTAAAAATGTAAGTATGATAGCCATTGAAGAAACTACCTTATATTTTAAAATATTTTTATTTGTTCAAAAATAAAATGTAAATGTATTATTATTTTTTCTATGTGGTTCACGATTTCTAGAGATCGGTGACCATTACATCTAAAAATTATTTGTACTAGGAAAATCTACTGAGAAGGATCACTTCTTGTTAGCTCAACCATGGAACATGATCCTGAGAGTCTTCAGATAATTAAGTTTATGACCTATCAATAACAGAGGTGCTTTAATAATGGGGACTATCCAACTGAGCTAACCCTTGAGGCTAAATTATAAATGTATTATGATTATGAAATAATTTTCTTTTACTTTAATTTTTTTAACAAATCCTTATTTATTGGAAAGTGAAATAGCATGTTAAAAATTTAAGGACATAGATATATAATGGTGGCATGTTGCTCCCAGATTTCTAGCAGGGTTGAAGGTTAAGCCCTCAACTGCAATTCTGTGATCTGTAGGTTCAACTCTAGCTGAATTCTGGCCATCTCTGTCTGAGCGTCGCGCACCCCTGTGGCCAACTTGCAGACACGTGCCTCAACCGGTTCTTCTGCCTGAATTTCCAACTCTGGGTTCATTTGGCAAGCTTCCTCGACAACCTGCATGATCTGCTTATTTTGTTCCACTGTCTCGTTGCACTGCAGGCCCCACTACTCGATATTGATGCACTGCTCACTCATCACCTCAAAGCACAACTCTCTCGGGCCCTAAGCTCCATAGTGGCTCCATCCTACAAGAGGTGGAGCATCTCTCGAGAGAGCGCAACCATACTCAATCCCACCCCTTTAAGGTTGCTAACCATGGGCTTGTTGGCCTCATTTTCTGTAGCAAGTGCCCCATCTGGTAACACTATCGTGTTGGTCACCTTTGTGAGAAACATCTCTGCGGCAGCTAAAGTGCCGATCGCGAGGCTGGTGGACACTGTGCCAGCCTATGGAGTGTGAGCCTACAACTCCTGCAGCTTTGTCCAAAGAACCCCTAAGACCAATTGCTGCTTTTCTTCGAATTGTTGGAGGGACTCCGTGGTGACATCCCTCACCGTTTCTCCGATATTGTCCAAATCCCCCTTAGTGAGGGTGATTGGGTCGAAGGATGTCTTTGACACCTTGGTTTTCTTTCGTGGCCCTGCCTTCTCTTACGGCCGCTAATGTTTGAGTTGGGTGGACATCGTCTGCAGGTCTACACCACCTTGTTCTATTGGCTCCTCTGTTTCTGCCTCAACCCCGAGCGAAGGTGACTTCCATCCTTTGCACTCTTCTCCTCCTGTCTTCTATTGTTCTACCAATTTCGCGGCATCGCACACTACCTGTGTCTTAGCCTCCACTTCCTCTTTTCTGCGCTTCTTAGCCAACTGTGCCATTCTGAGCTTTGTTTCTTCCTTCTTACACTGCATGGCAGACTTGCTTTTTCCCACCGCGGAGCCTGTTGCAGCGCGCCACTCCGGCGGCCAAGACTCAAGGTCCCAATCTTCGAACTTTGGTACAAGAACCCACCCTAAGCGTGGCCCCTCAAAAATAATGTCATCTGGGAGAAACCGAGTTTACAAGGAGCTCTTGCTCTCGTCTATGTCCTTTGGCACCTTGGCTTTGCCTTGGTACAGAGTAACATATTCTGGTAACCGAGTAATAGGGTACACACCCTGGGTTTCAACTTCCATTTCCAAATCCTCCTCATCCCCCAGGATTTCTTCAGATTCTTCCTCGTCTATCTCCAAATTAATGGCCTTCCCCTTTTCCTACAAAGTGAACTTGGTCTCTGTGGGTTTCCTGGTGAGATGCGCACTGGTATCATAGTCTGCTTATCCTTCTTTGGTCTAAGTGTCCTAAGTGATTTAGGGACTTAAACTACCACTACGGCACTCCGTGGGGCAACTTCTACTACCTCAATTTCCTGTGTGGCTTCCTCGGTTGTCACCGCTCTTGTTTCCATGGATTTTGCGAGTGATGACATAGCATTATTCTACAATACTTGCAGTGTCTCTAGTAGTTTCAATGAATTCACTTTCAGAGTCTCGAATAGGTCTCAGTTCATGTATACTTGAGCACGCACCAACTCAATTCTTAAAATGCCAAGTGTTTTCCACTGGAAAGCCACCTGTAATTTATAGGGCCTTTTGAATTCAAATCCGGCCTTTCCCCCCACATTCATCTCATTAATGCTAGATTGGCAGCAGATTTCCAACAATCTAATCCATAAATTTTGCCTTAAATGCCTGTAGCCCACTCCATTTGGCCACAATCCGACCATCAAATTGCGAACAATGAATTTAACAGTCACTTTTCGGTGGACCTGCACACTATTTCCATAAGTAGCGTAGCTACCTTTGCATTGTCATGAACCCTGTGACACTTCCATGCTTCGTGCAGTCCTAAAATTGCGTAGCTCCCCAACCTGGGTAATGTAGTTTATAGTCCCACACCTCCTTTGAGCTACGTGGAGTGTTAAGACTGTGTTTCTGTCACATAGTCAGATGGATGGGCCACCTGTGTATGGCTTCAATTGACTTCCATTCACCTTTCCTGAGAAGGGATCTCCATTCAACTTAACCAACTGGACGGCGCCACCGTCGGTAATATCCTTAATAACATAGGACCCTAACCAGTGCATTGATGGGCCTCTAAATTAGATATAAATTAAGGCCCATGCCTCTAATATAAAATATAAATTAAGGCCTATGACCATCCTTTAGCACATTAAACCTCTCTTTTTGCATTAGATAATTTATTTTTAACTTTAGTATATTCATTAGGAAGGTTTAGGAATAATTGAATATTTGTGCCTAATATTATTTATTTTTGTGAATATTATGAGAATATTGGGCAGATTATGAAGAGTTGGAGGAGGAGATAATTTAGCAACTTGTTCCCTACTATTGGAGGATAAATAATAAATAATAATTCAACAAGATATTATGAATTATGGCACAAATTGTGGAACTCCAATGATTGAGCAAATCTAGGAATGTGTTCCACTAATCAAGGGAGCGGATCCACCAATCAAGGGAGAATATCCACTAATAAAGGGATTTCGGTGGGGAAAGATTCCTCCATTCATGGGGAATGATTCCTAATCATTTTGTATAAGTACAAAGTCTAATTTTCCTCTAGGGATATAGATTATCATTAGTGTTATTGTGGAGAGAGCTTGTATTTTCGGAGCTCCATTGTATTTTCTTGCAGGGATGTAATTCTTTTGATGAAAAAAATGAAGATTAGTGTCATGTTCAGCTTCTAAATATTGTTCTCCTCCATAGGTCTCTGATTTTCCTTGGGCTTGGCCATCCCAAGAGCCTCAGATCCCTTTTGTATCATTTTATTTCCTTCTTTTCATTGCTTATTTACATGCATCTCTAGTTTATATTTCTTTCTATTTCTGCATTTAGGATTAATAATTTCTTGTTGTAGGATTGAGTTAAATGGTTGATATAAGTTATTTTTCACAATCAAAAGCATTATTTCATCCTTGTAAAATCTTTGGAAGTTCATAGAAATCATCGATCTGCTTGGATTAGTTTTCTTATTCCCAAATCTAGATTGTTGGACCTCCTTTTTGGCAAAGAACAATAAATTTCTGCTATTTTTTAGAGCATGCTAATGAGATTCAATCGACTTGATTCCACTTGCATTATATCAAAAATACATTCTATTTCATAACAAAAACTACCCCATTTCATTTACACTTGATTTGGTTAGGCACTTTTTAGATTTACTAGTTCACTAGTCCTCGAATTTCTAGATTTTTTACTAGTAATGATTTTTTTAATTTTTTTTTGCATGGGTTAATAGAGGTCCTTTTTAGTGATTCCACTTGGAATGGGGATGTAAGACATCCTAGTTAATACCAAAATTTGTCCCACCCAATTTGGATTTGATTTTCTTGGTCATTCGATGAATTATTGTAAATTTGTACATCCTGTAGGAAATCAGGGGATCCAGTAGGAAATCATTGTAGCATCTTGTAGGAAAGCCTGTTTTGAGGCCGAATTGAGGAAAAATCCTCTAGGAAGCTAGCGAAGGGTCCTTACTTATCTCCGAAGCCTTCTGACCATTCACCATAATCTCCAAGCCACCTGCCACATCACTAAAAGAGATTAGCTTTTACACTCTCACATGAAAAAGACAAGAAGAAAAAAAAAAATTATTTTATTCATTTACATTCACAACAATATAATGTTTGATGGTTTGAATTTGCATGCTTAGGATAGTAGGATTTCATACATGTTAACTTAGCATTCTTTTGAAGCAAAGCCTCTTAGGAGTTAGTTAGAAAATTGTGTTTTAGCATTTGATTTCATTCTCTTTCCTTGTACTTTCTTTCTTGCAATAGGTTAAGATTCCATTTCAAACATTTCATTTTCTTCAATTAGTTTAGGATTTGAATTTAGTGCATACACTCCATTACATTATGACAGAAAAGGAAGGACACATTGTATGCTCCACATATAGTGTCGATACCTCTTAAGTTTGTACGAACCTCGGGTTGATAATTAACATCAGTAGCCTTGAGAGTTGCAGCATTCTTGTTGCAATACTGAGGCTCATCATGCATCCTCAATTTTCCAGGGAATTTATCAAAATTAATATCATACAACAAAACCATATCGTTTACCTTCAATGTTCGCAACATGATGTGTCGATCATGCCATGCCTTTTCATGTTGCTTTTGGACCTGTTGGTGAAATCCAGCCAAAAGCTCTCTTCTTCAAGCTCATCCAACTGTGCAAGCCTTTCTTCTAGGGCTCTGCGATTTGTCATACCCATGAGCATCGCTATGCGCAAACTAGGCACAATGTACTCCATAGACATCACCATTTCAACCCCGTATACCAGCCTAAAGGGTGTTTGTCTCGTTAACTTCTTCTACATCATCCGATAAGCCCATAACACTACAGGTATGTGTAGGTCAGAATTGTTTCGCTGAGAGTTGCAAACTTTGGTCAACGCATTCTCTATCACTTTATTGAATGCTTCCATCATCCCATTAGCCTGAGGGTGATAAGGTGTGCTCTTCTAGTGATATACTTGAAATTATTATGTTAGAGCATTGATTGTTTCCTTTAGAAAGTGCGTACCTCGATCACTCATCAAAATATTTGGAAATCCAAATCGCGTCAATACATGCTCAAATAGGAACTTCACAGCTGTCGCGCCCATGCAATCCATCATCGGTCACGCTTCTATCCAATGAGTCAAATATTTCGTCGTTGTGATGATATACCTTGCCCCTATCTTCCCTTGTGGCTGAATGGGTACTACAAAATATATTGCCCACTTTTTGAAAGGTTGCAACGTCATTTGTGGATTCAAAGGAATTTCATCCCTCCGCAATGGCTTACCTTTTCTTTGAAATACATCACACACCTTGCAATATGCTTTTGAATCCTAATGAAGGCTTGGCCACCACAACCTTGTGCGTAGAATCTTTTGCGCAGTTCATCTCCTTGCATAATGTCCTCCTGCAGCTCCCCCATGAGTGTCTGCGAGGATGCTACTTCTCTTGAACTACGGTACATATCTTCGCAATATCTCATTAGACCCCATTTTGTATAGATTCCCAAAAAATACAAAAAAATTTGCCGCACGCACCACTAATTCCTTCTTTTGTTGGACAGAGTATCCTTCCGGTGCAATTCCTATTGTTAGGAAGTGTATTGTATCCTCAAAATGACCATCTGTGACACACGCAACAAAGAGTTGTGCATCAGGTAATCCTTCCTCCAAATTAGTGGGATCCTCCCTTGTCTCAATGCGCGACAGGTGGTCAAGTCCCATGTTCAATCGTCCAAGCTTCACAACAACTTCAAAATCATACTCTTTGAACAATAAGAGCCATCTGTAGATTTTCTCCCCCAACACAAGATTATTGACTAGGTAATTCAACATGGAGAACAAGTGTGCCCACTTAGCTTGGGACTTTTCTCCATAAGCCTACATCCATTTGGCCAGATGCACATGCAGATCATTCTGTCCATCTTACTTGTCTGTTAGTCGCATCTTAGGCTTCCCAAATGGTGTTCCCATCATCTTCCCTTGGGCGTAGCACGCAGTGCCCAGTCCAAGGCCTAGAAGCACTGTTTTTCTAGTACCTCCCTTTCAAATGCATCAAAAAATATATCTACCTCATTTAGACCATCATAAATAGGTATATTTCTTACCTCTGACTACACACAGTGTAGCGACCCGGTCATCATGTTGCAATTCAACGTAGTTACTTCATGTAACTGATTTTGCCAGCGTTCTATTTCTTCATTGAAATCCGAAGTGCAAGAACTCTTACGATCCCATGTAATCCATCCATCCACGGTGGGACTCACCCAGTCTTGGTCTCACGCTATTATCTTATAGATGCAGCCCTAATCATCATCACTCTCATAAGTGCAGACTAGTTTCGTATAGTGTGATCCTTCAACAAGATCCAAGGGTATTATTACTAGCGGTGATTTCTTCTCAAAGATCATCTTTTGCTTCTTCAAATTGATTACCCCGTTGATGTCAGTAGCCCAGTCAATTCCCAGGAGCATAGGGTAGGAATTTCTATCATCCACTATCTCTATTACTTCAAAATTCACCAGCGCCCTCGCTCCCTCAATGTCCATGGTCACCCCCTGTAGCTGCCCCATGGGGATGATTTTCTGCTGCTTCACCATCCTTAGTTGAATCAGAGATCATTGCAATGTAGGTCTCCCCATTCTCTCCCATGTCTATTTCAGTAGAGCATTCACATCTGACCCCAAATCTAGAATGACTTAATTCATTTCATATTTTCTGATCTGCGCGGTGAGTCTCTTCATGCCCCATCCTTGTCTTATTCTTACCAATATTTTGGACTACACATGGCTCACCTCATGTGGTCTTAACACATCTATTGATGAGTTCTTGTAACCCTTTCACAGCCTTACTATCACACAATAAATTCATACAGGTTTCCAGGAAAGTTGTGAGCATAGAAGGGTCCATCTTCGGGTCAGGCTTATCATTCCTTCTTGAGGTGGAGGCCTCAACAAAGCTCTTTTTAGCTTCCATGAAGGTTTCACGAGGGCACTCCAAATTGAACTTAGCCTCTTTCATCAGGGCTTCATGAACCCATGTACTGTCTTCTAGCTATTTCCCCTTGTCATCCCCTATCGCGATCCCACTCCTGAGCACTATGTTTACATTCAGATCCTCCTCGCGTGGCTCAGACCTCATCATCTAAAGGTTTTGAGTCGGTGGAGGTGGTAGCACCCCTTTGTGTCGTATCCTAGCTATCAGCATAGGACAATCTTTTGCTTCATGATCAAACACTGTGCAATACGTGCATGATTGACACGTTGGATTATTGCAATCATGTGCATAATGACTTGGTCCTTCACAATTGCAGAAAATCAACTGCCTGCGACCTCTACTAGGTCCTTCTTCACCTCAGCCTCGTTCGCACCCCTGAAATCCAGTCCACGCCATTCCTACATTCTGGTTGAGGGGTCCCGTTTTGGCCTGAACCCTATAGGTGGGAGTTCTATCCATCATCAATTCATAGCTCCTGCAAGTATGCTCATCATGTCTTACCGACCTACAAAAGTTGCAGAACAGCTATTACGGTGCTTGTACATACTTCTGTAACAGGTGACAGTTATCCATGGCATGTTTTCCGGCTATCTAATAGATGGCGCACCATATTTCCTTGTGTACCTTTGGTTGAACCATCCTGTCCTGCTTTAAACTTTGCATCTCAAGGCACAAATTCTACATTGCGGATGGATCTTTTGAACTCCTAGATTAGGATCTTACATCAAAGTCTCATGTAGTCTCATGGAAATCTTCAAGGCCTCTGCCTGAGTTGTTATCTTCTGCTACGAAAGTACACTCCTTAAGAGTGGTAGTAGCAAAGCCATAAACCACTCGCAGTGTTTTCCATCTATTAAGTTCATATTGTCTTCACGGATTTTGACATTTCAATCTTTTATCAATTCCCAAGGCGTCTCGCCTGGCCGCATCGTAATCTCTTTGAATCCCACAATCGACTGCGCCTTAGATTTAGGCTTGCTAAATTCCCTGTTTAGTGCTACCTAGATGTATGCTATTCCAGCATTCGGGTTATCGTTAGAGTACTTAATATACTAGGTTAGTGTGCGATCTTGCAGAGCACTAACCAGTGTCGCCTTCTTTATGTGATCATCTGTAACACCTTGAGCTTCCCATACAACCCTCACAACAAACCAGAATTGGTATGGGTCCTCATTTCCCAAGCGTTTGAACAAAGGAAACTTCATTGTATTCGCCATACTGAACTGCGATGGACGTGGAGGTGGTATGGGTGAAGTTGGAGGCAAAGGTGGTGAAGTCAGAGGTGGTGTGGGTAGAGGTGGTATTCATAGGAATCCTTGTCTTATTAATTGAATAGTGCTTCATGGAGAAACCTTTGTTATCGCTTCTTCATCCCTTCGCGGAGGTGAAATCAAGGGGCTATACTCTGGACCCTTATTTCCTTCATTTCTATAATTTTTTCCGTTTCACGTAGTCCCGAACATCAAGGTAGTTGCATAACCCATTTTTCGCACAACAACATTTTAATCCAAGTATTCAAAGATCTTACGCACTTACCTCTTGCTCCTTTGAAAAAGAATCGCTTTGCCTCACTATAGTTGACTGAGGTGTCAACCGCGAATTCAGTAACAAATCATCCTATGACACAATCGAGCCAATGATTGACAACGCATGCGATCTTATCCTCTGATTCTTCCAACCTTCGCACTATTTCTAGCGACCACATAATAGGATTGTCAAGTTTCTACATTCCTTGGCTATCCGCTAGCTTCACGATCCACTCATACTACTCAACTGGAAAGGAGGCGAAAAAGATTTTGTAGATCTCTGTATACAGGTACCTATCTAGCCAATGTTCTTTTGTTAGTCACGGATTTCTATTTTCTCATGTTGCGAACACATGGATCCTTTCATCCAACCAGCCTTTGATTTCTTTCTTAGTTGGATTCCAGTGATACGACATCACACATATCTTATGTAGATTTTGGTCCCAGCAACCGAACCATTTTTTGGCTTGAGGGGGCCTGACGCAGGTTCAACATTAGTTAGCCAAACAAATACCTACACTACTAGCCGTTTCGCATCAGCCTGTGGGGCATGGATTGAAGTCTCACCCGAAGCAGTATGGGGCGATGCTGGAACCATGTTTCCGCACCCTTGAGATGGTTGTGATGTCAGTTTATTCCAGATATACATGCCTTCACGTAGGTTTTTTACCCTCTATTCCACCCTCTAGTACCTTCGCGAAAGGGTACAATTGGCTTTTGCATAGCCCTAACCTGCAGCTCAAGGACTTTCACGTTGTTGGGGCAGTGAACTGTGATATCTCCCAAACTAGGCTAAGTTCCTTACTTATATTATTAACCGAACTTAGTTAGCTTCATGTAAACAGATGTTCTTACTTGTGTTCAATTAACCAACACATTTACATGCATTCATGCATCATATAAGCATTATAAGTGAAATTCATACCCAACATGACAAGACACATAAACAGGAAATAAATACACAAAAATTCTAGAATAATTCTCTTTATTGATAATTTTGGGTGACTACAGACTTGACCCACCCTATGCACTCAGCTGCAGGGGTCCGTGCACTCAGCTACGAACTTTTACCCTAGGCCTCTATGCACTCAGCTCCAGAGCCTCTACCTATGCTACAACCCAAAACATAGACTTTTACTTCAAAGTTATCTCTCATACATCATATCTTCTTGATTCCTTCTTGATTTATTGCCATCAAACTACTTAGAGCTTAGATCTATTTATACAATCCCATGGTCCACAGATCATGGGTAGATCTTTTACAGCTCACATTACATTTCCCAAATAAGGGTAGACAACCCTGAGACTCTTTAAAACCTACACACTCCGTGACCACAAGATGCGGAGTCTGTACACTTGGGTTACAAAATTTGACCAAAATATGGGCTTTTAACCCCAAAAATATCCTTGGGGTATCCCGCACCCAACGTGGGCCATACATCTTCACCAAGGCCATTGGTGACAATGCCTTCAAGCTCAACATCCCACAGTTCCTTGGTCTGCACCCATTGTTCAATGTCGATTGTGTTTGGCCATACTTTCCACCATTGTTGGACACATCTGACATTGCAGAACAACTCATACCAACATAGCTCAACCTGGAATACATGGAACAGGCCACAACTGATCATATCATGGACACACATATCAATAACACTTGGAAATAAAGGATACAACTATATTGAGTTGTTAAAGCAGGCCAACTCCTTCACCAAGGAAAATGGCTCATCAAAGACCAAGTTCAATAGAAGTTTCCTCATGTCATGGCAGAACTGAAAGCAATGGGGACCATTGCTTCCTAAGCGGGGGAGGATTGATCGAAGTGGATATTGGTGTCCACCCACCTATTCCACTTGGACCCTCGCCATTGTTTCTTTCATTTTTTCAATTTCCTTAATTGTAGCATAGTTTACTATTTTTGGCAGTTCTTTCAGGTCCTGAACTTCCGGAGCCGTTTTGAGGCCCTAGACGATGTTTGTTGGAACAATTCACCTATTGATTATAAAAGAAATCACATCGGTAGTTGTATTCCACAGAGATATCTTTCCAACGAGGCATAATACATGTCAAACATAGATAATATGACAAAGTTACGACCCTGGGAAGTTGGCTGCCCAACCAACCCCAACGGGACCCATAAACTCTTGGTGTTGCAATTCCTTGGGTTAGCGTTTTGGTTGTTTAGGGTTTTCTCTTATTGTGAAATAATAAAAAGGCCCTTGAGCCTCATTGTAACTCAGTTAAGAGGCACGTAGACACCACATCTCTTCTCATAGATAAGCTACCATCGCCCGAGCTATCTTATTTCCATTATGTTTGTAAGCATAGTTCATTATTTTTCTATTAATGAAATGAAGTGTTTTTCTGTTGCATCTCTGTGTTTATGATTATATTTGTAAGTTAAAGCGTTCCTATTTAAATTAGGATCATTGAATTAACTCATAAGTTGCAGAAAATAAATATGCAAAGGATAACTAACATCTATCTATTTCCAAGGAACCAAAAACAAATGTTTCTGGACTAAGATTTTGAATATTTCCAATCATTCTCCCATAAGAGAGGTGATAGGGAAGCCTCCAATCACAAGTTTTTATAGCTCAACATCTACCACAAAAAGAGGAATACATGAAATGCTTTGAAATAAGAACAAGACAAAAATATAGAAGAGTGACTAAAGCCTCTGGGTTGGGCGCAAACTCAAGGGTTTCAGCCCTCTAAAACTAGCTTAGATGCAAATCAATGAAAAATTTCTCAATAGCAGAAAATAATAGTCTTATACATCACATGAAAGTTAAAAATAACAATGTGAAACACTAGGCTTAGTAGCTACCTTTAGTTGAATCAAAAACTTGAATCCTAATGAGCCTTTTAGCTAGTTTATTGATACAAAAGGTATTTGATAGAAACTCCTTTGAAAATAGGAGCGATTCCCTCCTTGATCTCAAAAATTGTGGATCTGGTCCTTCTTGAGCTTCACTTGCGCTTGGAGTTACTTGGTTGTTAGTGAATTCAAGTTTGTGAGTGAGGATTTTGTGATCTCAAACCGAGTTAGAGAATTAAGGATGTGGACAAACCCCCCTAGGTTGTATCCTGGTTGTCTCCATCAAGCCCCTGCATAGTAAATACTTCAAAAATGCTTCATTTTACTGCAATTTAATCACATTATGCCACATACTATGATAGACACCATTTACTCTTCTCACTAATAATGTTGGCTAAAAACGTGAATCAATGTGAGAAAAGGATAATTCTAAGGGTTGGAGCATAGCATAATGAACCTTGAAATATACTTATTGATGGGACCCATCAACGAGAACACATGTGTTTAATGTATGTTGCATGCTCTTGAATTCTCTAATTACTAGAGCGGCCATTTTCTCCAATATAAGGAATTCTACAAGAGCAAGGGATTGAGTAAACCCCTTTCATGTATTTAGTTTTTATCAGGTCCCAAACATATCTAAGGGAACTTCTAATGGTAATTGTTGAAAAATGCAACAAGAAATTCTCAATTTGATTTTGCCTTGATTAAATTGACAAAATTTGAATTTCCACATCAGTAGACAACTTGGATGTAGTTAAGTTGAGTGACATGGCTTGTGTCACCCAATTTACTCAGTAAATTCGAGTTGGAGGAGTTACAGTCCAGTTAAGCATGTGGGATTGCTAATTTGTAGCAATCAAGGTTAGTTATCTAAGGTTGTTTTCAGTTAATCTAATTCTAACTATTGAAGGGACTAATGGAGGGGCAGTTGTACAGTGGGACTTCATTCAAACTCAATGATCATCTAGTTAACTTATTAATCAACCCAAAATAGCTAGTGCATGAAGAGATTCAAGTTCCCCAAGCTTGCTGGAGATTCCAAGGCAGTGTAACATCAGTTGTAGACAAGTCTTGAGTGTAAAGGTGTTGCATGCAGTTAAATGATCAGCCTAAGGAATTACGAAATCCATTTTGGAGAAATTCCTAAATAAGAGGGGCATAATTTCTCAAGGAACAGTGCAAGGAAATAGGAGCTCAAATAGAGGAAAAAACTCACTAAGTTTGGCTCAGTGTTTCTCAGTGAGCAGGCAAATAAGTTATGCACTTGCAGGTTGTGCTTAGTTGAGCAAGGAAATTATAATGCATCTCTATTCATCATATTAATGCAAGTAGACATTGAGGTTTTTAGCAGATTGCTTTCCCCAGGAAAAACACCATTTGCATATGTTCGATTTCATTTTGCATGTCTAAATTTTTTGTTGTAAATAATGAATTAATGTCTGGAAAGCAATAGAGTAGGTTTGTGTCTTGTTATTTTTATTAAAAATTCATTAGCATTTTCAAATCTGCATCAAAATTTTGACAGTAGAAAGCGGCTTGAAGGTAGCTGAAACTTTATTCTTTTTAAGAATATGAGCAATATTATCAATGGTACCAAGGATGAACAAAAGTTTAACATTGAAACCAGTTCATAAGTATGTGTAATGGGTACTCGTTGCATGCAAAATTTAATTGTGCATCCAACGAATGTATACACTTGAAATTCGAGTAAACATATAAGGAGATAAGCCTAAAATACAATTAAAAAAAGTAGTTTTCACTCCAAAATATTTACATGTATCTCTTTTTAAATTTAAAGGATTTTGATTGGTTTACATATTATGACATGGAAATTACATGAAAAATTCATGGGCACTTTTAGGATGAAATTTCCTCTAATGTTAGATCTTTCTCTTGGAACCTCTGTGTTTCATTGTTTCATTCATTGGTGCTTTAGAATTTTCTCTGGTACTTAGTTGAAAGGCCTTCTATTCCTCTCTGGTGCCTTGTTCTAGAATTTTATGTGAACTTCACATTGCACTATGCTTCTCCTCTGTTTCCTTCCTTCTCACTCCTTGTTGACAACTTCCCTCCCCAACTTGATGTCACTCAGAACCTCATTTTGATCCACTCCTATTTCCCTTTGACGCCTATGCCTTTGCACTGCATCTCCTTTGGCTTTCCTACTTTTCTCCCTTCTCCTAGCATCCCTTGAGAATGAATGAGGGGCTACAAAGGCTTTATGAATCATGGTACTGACAATGTCCATGCACTGATACTTTACTGCAACAAGAATATTTCAATCTCTCACCCCGAACCCTTTCCAAATAGATTTAGATCGCGCCACTATAGAAACCATGGATGACTTCAATGAATATGTCATGATCCTTGCATCTGTATTTGAGTGGATATCAGAATTGGGACACACAGTAGACAAAATCAATACCTTTATACTATAGAGCTTCACTAGCACATAAAATCCCTTTTGGTCCAAGTGTTGGCAGGAAGTCATGAAACCCATAGAGAGATATTTGTTCAACTCAATGAAATTTTAGCTTATAACAATGATATTTATATGGAGCATAGTGATTTGGCTAAGTGAATTATACATATTGAAACCATCCTTCTTAAAGGATCGATTTCTAAATGTTTTTGGTTCTAGCTTCTATATGCAACATCATTGCTTTTATATTACAAACATGAAGATATATTGCTTCAATTATTATGCTAGTTATAATAGTATTATATCATTGTTGGAACACTACAGAGACATTACTATTTTTTGGTTTAAAATCCTAATTTTCTGCACATGGTTTAGTATGCCAAGTGGCAAGCTAGTGGAAAATCAAAAATCTATTATTGTAACCAGTGACATATTTTGAATGATAATAGAATCTAGAAGCTTATAAAAAAAATTAATAAATATTTGTTTGTTAACCATTTATATTGAATGTTACCAATAAAAACAAATAGTGGTAATCAACATTTAACACATCAAATTTCAAATAAAACAATATATTTAACTTGCAAAATTATTTTAAATACTTATAAAAATTTTAAATTATTTAATAAATATTTTTTGTTAACAATTTATTTTATATATTACCAATAAATGCAAATAGCCATAATCAACATTTAAGACATCAAATTTCAAATACAACAACATTTTTAACTTGAAAATTTATGTTAAATATTTCAAATAAAAATAATACTTATGACTACCATTTTATTCCTCAAACTTAGATGGTCCATTTTTTTTGTTGGTCTAACTCAAGGGGATTTGAACTTTGAATCTCATTTTTTACATATTACTTCATAACAAGGTGATTGCCAATTGAGAAACACCTCAATGAGCTTGATTTATTTTAAATATTTCAAATAAAATCAAAATAGTTCATTATCATCATTTTACTGATCAAGTCTTAATACCTCCAACTTAATTATATAGATAAGTGTGATCTATTTTGGAATATGTTTTCTAAAATTTCTAATCTTTATTAAAACCAAAAAATTATTAGTATAAATTTAATAATATACACAATCCAACTTAATTATGTAGATAGGTGTGATCTATTTTAGAATAAGTTTTCTAAAATTTCCAATCTTTACTAAAACTAAAAAATTATAAATAGTATAAATTTAACAATATACAGAATCCACCAATGAAGACCAAACATTTACAAACATTTTTTCATTTTGTAACCTTTAGTCCTCTACTTACATTATACATATTGATATTACAAATATTACGACTTCTCATCACTTATTACACATGTTGATATTACAAATGTTACAAATTCAAAGTTTTAAAAGAAAAATAAGGAAAAATAAGTATTTTGATTAGTATCCCTTTAATTTATATGAATGTTATAGTTTATCAGGCTCACACCCTAATATATTGCCACTTTTAATACTATGGAAACCCAAATTTCAAAATAAAATAAAATTAACAAAGTTGCATAAGATTAGAAACAATAGGACGTCTGCTTGGAATAAATAGCCCTGAAGCATTCGATCTAAATTGAACGAGATCTTTATTTATTTATTTATGACGCAGCGTAAGATTCATAACAACACAAATTTTCCCTTTACTAAACTTCTATGAACATTCGATTTAAATTGAAGAAGATTTTTCCGTGGAAAGTAGTGGATGTGTTTTAGTTGCAGCTGGGGAATCAAATGATGGAGGAGGATTGGGTACATTGTCTCTATTTCCTTCTAACAATTCTACTCATGCAAGGAAGATCTTGCTAGTTATATTGAATGAACCATAATCCAAATTTAGTTAGCCTCTTCACTTTCTGTCGATCTTTTATTTCTGTTGTTTCTCCTCCTCCTCTCGATCTCCTCTCTAACTCCTCACCTTGAAGCAGCTGGAAATCATGTCGGGGAAAGAAAAACTAGCTGGAATAGCTCGCCTTCCAAGCAATGTTCTTTCTTCCCCCAAAAATATCTAGCAAAAGCATTCTGAAACTGTAGACATTTGATTTGTCTGTAACAGGGCCCATATTTCTAGCACACACCTCTGGTACAACATATCCCAGCGTCCCTATCCTAGTTTTCATTGGTACATGATCCTCTTCCTTCTCACAAAGTTTTGCAACCCAAAATTTGAAACTTTTGGTGTGAATTCTACGTCTAGAAATATATTGTGAGGTTTGATGTCAAAGTGTATGATTTGCTTCTCGCAATCTTGGTGTAAATATGAAATTCCATGAGCCACAACCAAGGGAATTGAATACAATTGTTGTCACATTAAGACTTGCTCTTGTTTCTTAGTAAAAATTGTTCCCACATTAAGACTTTTTTTTTTCAGAAGAAAAAATACATTGTCTTCTATATATAAAAAAAAGAGAGTTCATATACATAGTTCTTTGTCTAATGAAATTTTGTTCTTCCTGTTCTAGCACAGGTTCAGACTTTTTATCTCTATGCAACCTATAGACTATGTAATAACTATCACTTGCAATCTGTCAAAATGGACTTTTAAGAGAATTATAGAATTTTACAGGCATGTACAATCCTTTCAAAAAACAAATAAAGAACTCAAAAACCAAAAGTTTAGTAAGATTAAAAAATATTAAAATCGTCAGAGTCAACCCTGTTGTCTTGGATCTATGAAGCATATGTGATGACCCCTGAAATTCATGTCACACCTCTTTTGGATAGCATATCTGCAACAAAGTTTTACTCCCAGAAGATGTGTGAAAAAGAAATGTGTTGAAAGGAACCCACCATAGCTCGAATGCACTTCATCCAGTACGACATCCTTGGAGGCTAAAAATTGTTTATCCCTTTAATGAAATCAATGCATTCTTTTGAGTCCCCAAATACCTACAAGTGGTTGATGTTGAGCCATAGTGTTGAGTAAAGGATACCCCAAATGATCAGGTGCTCAGAATTTTTCTCAAAAATAAAAGTGTCAAAATCTTCTCAAACTCAGCTTCATATTTAAGAGCTCTCATTCTGAATCCAATGGGGCAAACGGTACTCAAATCTAAGTTCATATGCAGAAGTTAGAGCAAGTAAAAGTTTAACTTTGACTTGTCTACATGGTAGGATTGGGATGATGTGGCAAGGTCTTCAGTGAATGAGGAAGAACTAAGTGGCAAGTTGCCATTGGCCCCTAAATTTCGTAAATCGTAGTCTCAAGGTGGAAAGGCATTATAAATTGGCCCTGGCAAGTTCAAGGTTGTGATGTGATAACGCCATTGTATATCGCAATCGTAGATCGGTGAGGGGAGAACAAGTTAGAATCGGCCCCCGACATTTACCAGGTTGCAATGTGATAAATTACCTAGATGAAAGATCTTATATGTCACAGTTTAAGTTCCTTTTGGGTCTGCTGATATCGCATGACACAACATTTCGTCGTTAACATTGTGAAATGTGATAGTTCCCAAATGTGATGCCACTATAGGTTGCAATTTAATATCCTGTCACGTCCGCTAATACTTAATCACCGTGTTCCGTCATGTTAAAATGAACTTCACCTATTGAACTTTTCCAATTGCGGTGAGCGATGAACCCCAGATGTGGGATTTTATATGTTATAGTTAAATATCCCCGATTAGTCCGTGATATCACAATCACAATGTTTTTTTGTGTTAACAAGACAATAAGAGCCCATAGCACTTGTTGATTGCAATTTGTGATATCGCCAATAGGATATAGCCTGCCATGTAGCGGATTTCTCACTCCATTAGCAGATTTTGTAGCGGAATGGGGTTTTTGGTCAGTTTTGGAGAAATTTATGGAACAAATAGTGGAAGAATCGGGAGAAGTCATAACTTCTTTAGTTCTTATCCAAATAGGATGCAAAATGAGGCTAGATGGCCATTTTTGAGGATTTTGAACTCATTGAGATAGGTTTAAGAGGCATTTGAGCATTGTAAACA
>APFE030986546.1:115261-229542 GCA_000404065.3 Pinus taeda
GGAGAATGATGATCTCTTACTCATCCCTGGTCGAAAACAAAGAGGCAAGTGTCAGAGGGGAAGCTTCTGGAAGATTCCATGATATTCCACCTCGCATTTTATCCTTGCCATTTGTCCATTCCTAACCATCGCACCCTACAGAGGAGCCATTTAGTATGCATCACACCCTATACACTGGGAAGGTGATATGCATCGCACCCTCTACAGTGGGTTTTCAGTATGGTCTAGTTTTGACCATTTATGAGCAATTTTTAGTGGAGAAATTCAGGGAGATGATGTAATCAGCTGACCTTGTTCCTTTAGGTAGTGAAGCAACACTTTTAGGGACTTAGGAGCCCTCAGTTTATGGACATTTATGATTGGGGTTGAAGTTCCCAAAAATGTCTATAACAATGTCCATGACTTGTGTTCAAATGATCAAAACACTTTCTTTATATTATGCTTAAACAACTACAATCACATAAACAAACTTAAGTATAAGAATGCTTAATCAAGCTCCTATAATCAAAGCTTAAGTACACAAGCACAAAGCATCACATCATCAAATTGATAAGATGATCTTCCAAGCAAGCACATCCCACATCATGTAATCAAAGCAATCAAGTTAAGGATTCTACAAAATCAAACATTTCTAGCCAAGATGACATGAACATCATCAACACCTTTTGTATCACTTGCAGATAAACCTTTTTTAACTGAATTGTACAGGTGCATTCTCAGTTGTAACCGACACCCTAATTTGAATTGTTAAGGTGAATACATTAAGTCAAGTAAGTCTTCAACTAATTCATCAAGATTGACCTTGTCATTTGTCTCTTGGGTGCATTTTCGACAGTGTTCGACACCCTTCTTTTTTTAAAATTAGCACATTCAGTGAGTACATTCAAGAAAGCACAAAATGTCAGTAATCAATCAAGCAAGTTCAACCAAGCCATCTAGAAAGCAATCATCATCAAACATGTGTGAATTCTAGTATTATATTCTTCAAGTGAGCATCAAATGAAGCTAGTGTTTAACGCAAGTGCAATAAGCAACAAAGCAAGAAAGTGTGTCATTCCAACAACCAAGCAAGCGAGCATGTCAATCAAACAACCAAGCAAGTGAGCATGTAAAATTCAAGTGTGAAAATTCAAAGCATGACATCTACAACAAACGAGCCAATGTGAAGTTGATTGAAGCATTCACAAAGTGTCAGTGAAGCATTCAAGCAAAGCGATCATCATCAAGCAAGCGTGAAATCAAGATTTCAAGAAACCAAGTTGTAAAACTCTAGCAAGTGTTTAAAGCATCAGTAATAAGAAACAGTACAAGTGAAACTGAATTCAAAGTGAGCAAGCTAACATGGTGACACACATTCAACTGTCCCAAATTCTTAACAATTTGATTTTATCATCAACTGGTGACATGGTGAACATCAACAAAAAAACTCTTGATATTCAAGTGCATCTTCAACATGCACATGAAATGATTGAGTTCCTTCAAGTGGAGTCACAACTACAAAGAACTGAGCTGCTAGAGAAGAGTGATGCTTCCAAGTCTTTGAACAATACAAATACAGCTAATGATTCCAAGTCACTGATCCAACCAACTTTATGTGTCGAAGTGGTCCCTGATCCAATTCAACTTTCTTCCAAACCAATCATCAAGCCATGGGAAGAAATCCAAAGTACCAAAAATCGACGAGACTTAAGATATGTCAAAGATGACGCCAAATTGCACATCCCATATTATTCAAGGCCCATTAAGTTTTTCAGTGCAGGGTTTCTTGCACAAATCACATCAGCTAGTTTTGATAAAGTTGAAGACAAACAAAAATACATGCAAACTAAAGTTGCAAAGAAACAGAGATGTGCGCAAACTGAACTTGCAGTCAAACCGAACTGCCTTCATTGTCAAAGAACTAGTCATATGGAGGATCAATGTTTTGATCTCCATCCTTGTCACCATTGTGGCAAGTCAAATAATTCATCAACACAATGCAGCAAACAACAACAATCAACCAGATTGAAGATCAATTATTCATGGATTGATCCCTGGAAATGGTCATCCATAGTCAGAAGATTGTATAAGTTTTACAATCGAATTCAATCACACATAATGCAACCAATAGTAAAAAGGAATATGGTACTCTCGTGTAGTTTAATGGGGGAGTACACTAGTGAAACACTCCTACACCTGAAGGGGGGGATTTCAACAATAATTTGAAGAATATTGTCTCTCCTTTCAACTGAAAAAGGGGGGAAAATGTCAATGAGATTGATAGTGGTTGTCAAACTAAAATTCTCGACAACATCAACAAAGCAGCCAGTGGGAATTTTTCATCAACAAGTGAGCGTCGAAAAATTTTCCAGTGGGCGTTCATCATATTATGTCAGTAGACAAAGGATGTTGATTGCAAGCAAAGGACATATGGATCCTTTTGCAGCTTGGCACATGATGGAGTTGTTAAGCAACATTCAAAGATGAATTAGACATGCAGCTGACTCATGGTCTCTTCATATTGCAGTTTCTTCAGCATCTAGTTTTGGCAGTTTTTCATGCAAATGTTTTTTGAGGATCAACTTGAGAACTTGGAAGAGGGTTCTTTGTTCTTATTTTGGATTTATCATTGAGGGAGGGAATTTTAGCCTCACTCTCATAATAAAACAATTATAAATCCAAAATTATAATTAAATAAATCAAATCTTGAGAATTAGGAGTTAGTTCCTCAAACTAGGGAGTTTAGTCAGGATGAGAGATTCTCTCCAATTAGTTCCCATAGATTAGTGTTTTGTTGAGAAAATTTCTGAACCAAGTTTGTTCAAGATAGATGCACTATCTTGAGACAACTTCCACATGTATTTATATGTATCATACACATTATTTTAATAATGAAATTCATGAGAATGAGAGACTACAGGAAAGTCTCTCATGCCTTTTCTGCCATGTCTGTTTTTTATATATGTCTAATATTTATTTTATGAGTGTGAGTGTTTTATTATTAGTGGTTTAGTTTTCTTCATTTGTATGATAGGAAATATGTTTTCCATATATTTGAGAACAAAAATCATTTTTTCAAAGATGGAATGGACAATATTGTGAGATCCCATCGTAGAAAGCTTAATGTCTTTGGCAAGCACAGGGAAAATGAAGTGACTAGTCAATTCCAGCAAGAATCTTATGCTCCTTATGATCAAGAAAAATAATGACATGGAGCATGAACCCTTTGCAGGATGTGACGTGAAGCTGAAAGATGAATCGGTTGATGTGGTCAATCGAAATGGAGACATGTTTCAAGAACCAAAGGGATTGCCACCAAAAAGGGGAATTCAGCACAAAATTCAGCTACAACAAGACTGTCCACTCCCAAATATCGGTATGTATCGAATGTCAATTCTAGAAAGTTTAGAAATTAAGAAACAAGTCCAGAGAATTGTTAGATAAAGGTTTAATTCGTCCCTCTACTTCTCCATGTGGTTCACCAATTGTTTTGGTACACAAGAAATATGGAACTTGGTGCATGTGTGTAGATTATCAAGCTTTGAATAAAATTACCATAAAGAATCGATACCCACTACCTAGAATAGATGATTTGCTAAATCAGTTGAAGAATGCAAAATATTTCACTAAATTAGACTTGAGAAGTGGATATCATCAAGTTAAAATAGTTGAGGAAGATATTTAGACCACTACTTTTAAAACAAAACAAGGATTGTTTGGGTGGATGGTTATGGATTTCGATCTTTGCAATGCTCCAACTATATTCATGAGAGTTATGAATGATGTTTTAAGATCCTATATTGATGAATTTGTAATTGTCTATTTAGATGATATTTTGATATTCAACAAATCACGAGAAGAGCATGTCAAGCATGTGAAGAAAGTTTTGGATATCATGAGAAAAGAACAATTATTTCTAAAGATGTCTAAATGTGAATTCAGGAAAACCTCCTTAGTGTATTTGGGCCACAAAGTTGGAGGAGGTGAGTTGAAGATTGACCCCTCTAAATTTTCAATCATTGTGAATTTGCCAATAGCCAAATCAGTCACAGAAGTAAGGAGTTTTCTGGGAGTAGTGTAGTATTGGAGGAAGTTCATTGCCAATTTCTCTTCCATAGCAGCTCCACTACATGCTTTGAAGAGGGTGAAGGTTGCCTTCCAGTGGGGAGGCAAAAAAAAGAAAAAAAAATTGCTTTAAAACAAAAGATAAGTTCAGCTCCAATTTTAGCATTGTCAAACTTGAAACAACCCTTTGAAATACAAACAGATGCAAGTGACTACGCCATGGGTCTAGTTCTTTTACAACATGGTAAGCCCATTTCATTTCATTCTGAATTTTTTAATGGTGTTGTTATTAATTATACTACATATGATAAATAGCTTTATTCATTGGTGCAAAGTGTGAAGCAATTGAAGCATTACTTGATGGGAAAAGAAACTATTATTCACACCGATCATCAACCTTTGCAATATCTGTTATCCCAAACAAAATTGTAGCAATGAAGACACTTTCATTGGATGGGATTATTACAATGATTCCACATGGTAATCAAGTACAAGAAAGGTATTTATAATAGATTTGTTGATATGCTTTCTAGACCAATTGTTAATGCAACCATTTTAATCAAGAATCATTCTGTTTTGCCTGAAAGTTATGTTGAGCACTATGCACATGATGCTGACTTTCAAGAGGTATATTTAAAATTGACACAAGGCCACCAAGTTGAGGAATTAGACTACCATGTTCATGATAATTTGTTGTATCATTTGGGAAAACTTTGTGTTTCACAGGGAGAGAGAGTAAATTTCACAAGGGAAGCACGCACTTCTCTTATTAATGGACATTTTGGTGTAAGTAAAACAATGACAAATATTCAGAGGTATTTTACTGGCCTCATATGCTTGAAAGTGTGTCACATTTTGTCAGAGGTTTTTCATTGTGTGTAGTGAGTAAACCTAGTAATAGGAAGCTAGGATTGTACACACCACTTCAAGTACCTTCACATCCATCGGAGACTGTTTCTATGGATTTTGTAGGAGGTCTTCCTTTATCAAGGAAAGGTCATGATTATGTGTATGTAGTTTTGGATAGGTTCAGCAAGATGTGCAAATTTTCTTTCAAAATGTATGGGTTCATTTTGGATTACCTACTTCTATTGTAAGTGATCGTGATCCCCGATTTGTGGGAAATTTTTGTCAAGTTTATGGAACTTGATGGATACCAAGTTGAAGAAAAGTAAATCCTTCAGTCTACAAATAGATGGTCAAACTGAAGTGGTTAATAGGATAGTTATTCATTTTCTAAGATGTTATTGCAATGAACATCCTAAGTTGTGGGATGACCAATTGCATTATATTCAGCATGCTTAGAACCGAGCAAAACACTCTTCCACTCTAACTTCACCTTTTGAGGTATGTCTTGGTTATTTGCCTAAATCGCCTTTGGATTTCATCTTTGAGAGAGATCTAGTTGTAGATGGACATAGTGACATAGACAGAGCAAAGAAATTCATTGAGAAAATTGAGTTGGTTCACCAAATAGTTCAAGAACAACTAAAAAAGAGTCAAGGAAAGTATATGGCAAGACATGATACGCATCTTGTGGATCATCAGTTTCATGTAGGTGATAAATTTTGGCTTCACATTAGCAAGGAAAGGATTCAAGGTGAAGGTAAAAAGTTGAAACCAATCCGTTATGGGCCATTTAAAATTCTAGAAAAGATTGGTAATAATTGTTTCAAGCTTGATGTACCTTCATATATGCAAATCTATTCTGTTATTAATGTTGAAAATTTGAGATTGCATAGGCCTCCTTTGATTGAATATCAAGGAGAGAATGTTCAAATTCCATCTATTGAAGACTTTTCTCCAGAATTCCTTGATGTGATTCAACAAGACATTATACTAGATAGCAGGACAAGGACAACAAAAAGGGGAAGTATTGATTATCTTCAGGTGGGTCTCAAAGAAACACATCCTTAAAAGGCCAAATGGATTGAAGTGGGAAGGTGAGGGAACAATACCCTCATCTATTCAACAACTGAATATAAAAAATTTTCAGTCCAAAATGATTGGGGAGGACTTATCAAGTGCTCAAAATTATGCTCAAAAATGTAAGTGTCAAAATATTTTCA
Source organism: Pinus taeda (assembly GCA_000404065.3). Classification (NCBI taxonomy): domain Eukaryota; kingdom Viridiplantae; phylum Streptophyta; class Pinopsida; order Pinales; family Pinaceae; genus Pinus; species Pinus taeda. Next base: position 121,375 of record APFE030986546.1, read on the forward strand.
AACTCATCTTCGAATTGAAGAGCTTGTCATTCTGGATCTAATGGTGCAAATGGTACTCCAATCGAAGTTCATATCTAAAAGTTAGAGCAAGTCAAAGTTTATGTTAGACTTGTCTACATGGAAAGATTGGGATGATGTGGCAAGGGTCTTCAGCGAATGAGGAGGAAACAAGTGGTAGGCTGTTATTGACCCCTACATTTTACAAATCACAGTCGCAAGGTTGAAAGGCATTACAAATCGGCCCCAACAGGTTTAGGGTTGTGATGCAATAAGGTCATCACATATCATAATCACAGATTGGCGAGGGGAGAACAACTCAAAATCGCCCCCCGATAGTTACCAAGTTGCGATGCAATAAATTACCCAGACGCGGGATTTTATATGTCATAGTTTAAGTTCCTATCAAGTCCATCGATATTGTATCGCACAACACTCCGCAATTAACATTGTGAAATGCGATAGTTCCTAGATGTGATGCCTCTATAGGTTGCAATTTAATATTTCATCGGGTCCATTGATATTGCATCATAGTGTTTCATTGTGTTAACAAGACCATAAGGGCCTGCGGCACTTGCTGATTGTAATTTGTGATACAAACAATAGGATATAGCCCACTGTGTGACAAATTTCTCACTCCGTTAGCAAATTTTGGAGAGGAAATGGGGTTTTTGGTCAGTTTTGTAGTAATTTGTGGAACAAATAGTGGAAGAACTGGGAGAAGTCATAACTTCTTCAGTTCTTATCCAAATTGGTTGCAAAAAGAGGCTAGATGGCCATTTTTGAGGATTCTACACTCATTGAGATAGGTTTCAGAGGCATTTGAGCATTGTAAATGTTGTAACATCCATTGTTATTTAAGTTTTATTTTTAGTTTTATCAGAAGTATGAAAGAAAAATCAAATATTTTGTTATAACGAAAATAAAAAGAAATGTGAAGATTTGAAAGAAATGGTTGATTTTTATGGCTTTTGAAAGTGATAAATCTGTGAGAAGATCTAGGTCGTCCAATCAATAGGCCAAATATTCGATGACAATCGCGGAGTTAATTATAATGGGGTTTATTTTAGAGATCAGACTTGATGGTGCATCAAATACAGTTTAATTTGCTAAAGTCCGAGCCAAATATCGGGTCGGAAAGTAATCAAGTTCTATCTTTTAAATTGGACCCAATAAATCATTAACTAACAGTTTTTATTTCCTATCGAGTCCATATGACGCTGATGGATATCGGGTCGGTAAGTAATTGGGTATTATCTTTAAAATCCGACCTGATAAATCATTAAATGGCAGTTTTTATTTCCTATCGGGTCCGTATGGGAGTCAAAAGGGTGTTGGAAAAAACGGACACGAAAGGTTTATGAACTAGAGTTTTAATTTTTTGAGTTCCATAATAACCGATCCATTGTCTAAAGGTCATTCAAGTTCAAGAGGCACGATCCAGCGCTTGATAAGTACATTGAGGTATGTTATGGGGAAGCAATGAGCACGAAGGTTAATTAAAGCTCAACCCCCGCAATTGACTGTGACGTTAGCATGGTTGACCAAGATGTGTGGCCTGAAATCACTACGGGGGTTCAACGTTGTTGAAACTCCCATACATTCTTTACCCCTGCGGTGAGCTCCCAAAGCTTTCCACCCCACGTCGCTCATTCGACATGTTCCACCACTTTCATATGTTAATTTCCCACGTCACTCACCATACCCTGCCACTTCCTCCACTACTCCATTAATGGATGACAGAGCAACACAAAGACACATCAACAGAACCACAGGCTCAAGATATAGATTTGAACAGCGAACAACTATCACTTTCTAATTTCCATTACTTCCTATTATTTTATTTTCTTGAGAATGAGGTGTTTTTTACCCTCTATGTAATATTCTATAATAATTTTCACTTTAGATAGTTAAGGGATAGTTAGGTAGTTTGATAGTTTTGGTGATTACCAACTGTCTAATAATGTATAAAAAGAGGAAAGTTTACAGAGAAGGGGTTCGAACTTTGGAGAACATGGATACTAGACCACTGAATTCCTAATACAATTGTTGATTGATGAAAGAATCAAAAGTTTTTCATATATTATTGGGTATGATTTTGTGACTCCTCTATTATGTTTTGTCTTATGTTTTCTTCCTTTAAGTATGGTAATGAAGCTGCAGGTCTTTATTTGCTTACGTAAATGACGTTAATATCCCTTAAAAGAGTGCTCCTATACTTGAAGTTTCCACCTCTGCAATTCTTCAAAGTTACAGATAGTAGTTTCAGTGTAAGACATCATATTATCTTTAACCTCGCGAAGTGTCACAGATAGTATATTATGTGTAAAACAACATATTGTCTACGACTTCTTGAAGCTTTCTTCATTCATCATTTATATTCAGAAATCAAATGGCATTCTGAGATTTTCATGTCACCAAAAGTATTGAGGGTTTAAAACCAAGTCTTTCAGGTCCTTCAATTGAGAATACAATATACAATTAAGTGACAAACAAGTGACAATAAATATATACATTAATGTCTTAAGCACAATTTCTACACAGCCAAGAAATTTGTTTCTTAAGGTACAACATTAATTGGCACCATTGCCAGGGAGAGAAGACAGTGGTTGTTCAATGAGGAGGAAATGTTTGGCTGTTTTGGATAAAAGAAATAACTTTGGCTTCAAGAAGACCTCATACAAGATCGGACACCTCACAACAGAAAGTGCAAGCCCTTTCAGGTCCTAAAAGGCTAGTTTCTAAGAAGGTTGGAAGGTCTAAAACCCCACCTACATCGATTCCTACACTGTCTGCATCAAGCAATAATTCATCAGATCTCTCACCAAACATTCATCTGACCAAGAGTCACTTTTTACATCATCTTCATTTCAAGAACCCAACCGTCAAGAGAAATCTTTAGAGTCTATTACTTTTCCATCATCTGCTATAATTTTTCAACCTAAACCTATAACTACACTATCACCTCTGCACACTCCATTTACCCCTCAGTTAGGTTCCACAGTTGTTGGTAATCAAGGTTCAATAAATTTGGGAGCAAACATGGTAGTGCCTACATTATTTATGAATAAGTATGCACCTCTTCAATTTCCACAACTGTTGAATCAAATTACATAGGGATACCTCAATATTCTTCCTTGTTTTATAGGGGAAGATGAACAAATAATAGAGAATCATGTATCACTATTTTGTAACTTTGCAAAAAACCTAAATGTTGAACATCTAGATGTTGTTCTAAGACTTTTTGTTCAATCATTGGATGGATAAGCAATAAAATGGTTTAAAGGGATTCCTAATAACTCTATTCCTTCTTGGGAAGAGATGGAACACCTATTCACCCATAGATGGGGAGAGAAAAGAGACCATGGGTATTCACTCGTAGAGTTTAATGCTATAAAGAAGAAATTTGATGAAACTGTAGTTGAATTTGTCATAAAATTTAATAAATTGTACAATAGCCTTCCAGTGGAGATTAATCCCCCTCCTACAGGTGCAAAAATAACTTTTGCAGGGGCTTTTGAGTCAAATTTTGTATTCACATTGAGGGAGAGGAGATCCCCAACCCTTGATTAGATCCAAACATATGCATTAGAGATAGAAGAAAATTTGGTGGTTGCAGGTAAAACACCAAATGCACAACCTAACCAAGATAAGGAAAAGACTAATGTAGAGTCCTCTCGAGATCAAACATTAGAGGATATGAATAATGTAATTAGAATTTTTTCTAATAAATTGATTAAATTGGAATTAGAGAGTAAGAATTCTCAGAGATAAGTATAGAAAAATAGAAATTTTAATCCTCAATATAGAAGACAACCTCTGCAAATTTTACAAGGGGAGAGAAAAGATCAAGATCAAATCCAAGCACCACTGTATATAGAGGCAGATCCTAATGGAGTACCAGAGCATTCCATGTATCATGTTGACCATATTTTCACATTGTATGTAGTAGATGAAGATGAACTAGATGTTGAGGAAGGAGAATATAGTGAAATAGATGTCGCCAATGATGATAATGAAATTGGTGAATGTTGGAAGCAGTTCTCTAATTTTATGTAGGCAAAACTATATAAGAAATATGACTTGAGATCAAGGAAAAGATCTAGAAGTCAAGAATATGAAGGTGAGCAGCAAGTTCCAGCTCCCTTACAAAAGGATACTCCAAAGGAACAAGAACCATAGCCTGCAAAATAATTGAATAAAGGAAAGCAGCAGCAGAATACAAGTAGTAAGACTCAAATGCTTCAAGGTGAGTCTGCTCAAGACAAAAATGAAAAAATTCCCTTAGAAAAACTTGTTTCCATTCCACAAGAGAATTCATTCATGAAGAGAAGCGAAGATGAAGATGAAAATAACACTAAACAAGGTCATGTGTTCAGTTTAACTAAATAATTACAAAAAATCAAAATTCAAGTGCCGCTCATAGAGTTAGTCAAAACACCATCTTATCAAAGAGAAAATACAGAGTTTATTAATCCATTGTAGAATGTGAATATAAATGACATTGTGAATTTGCAAGAAGATAAACTAGTAGTGGTTTTTGGTTCACATGTGGAGGAGGTAGATTCTTCAACACCTCCTTTCTACATTTCTTTATTAGTTCATGATTTACTCTTACACAATTATATTTTTTATTCAGGAGCATCTCATAACCTTATGCCATTATCAATGATGAAACAGCTAAACCTACAAGTTACTAAACCTTATAGAGACTTGTATTCTTTTGATTCACATAAAGTCAAGTGTCTGGAGGGCATTAAATATATGGTGGTGTCACTAGCCCAGATTCCAGCCAAAAGTTTGGTAATGGATGTAGTGGTAGCATATATCCCTGCTAGGTTTGGAATGATACTATCTAAGTCATGGCGGGCTAAATTGGGTGGTGTTTTGAAACTATATTTTTCTTATGTTGTCATACCAATTTTTGGTGGGGAAGAAAGGAGGCTATACAGAGAAACAAGATTTATTAGAACAACCACAAATAATGAAGCAAATAATTAACTTGTATATGTCCAGGAAAAACATGACTTTTCTTGCTTCATGCCACACGACAATGCAGAATTGGCTGAAGATAACTACAAGAAGCTTACTTTAGCCTATGTAAATAAAGAGCTGCAAACAGAAGGGGTGTGGAAGTGCTTCTTTGATGGAGCCTATTCTAAAGAAGGAACAGGTGATGGTTTCCTTTCACAGGATGAACAGATTCAAGATCACAATATTGGAACCCAAAAGGAACCCAAGCTAGTTAAATTGTTCAAGGAAGTTTTAATTAATTATAAGGAGAGATATATTAAGCTTTTCAGGAAGTACACCAATGATTTGGCTTGGTCCTATGAGGATATCAAGACATATGAGGAAAGCATGTTCAGCAAATTTGGATGCCCTGTCAAAATCATAACATATAATGCTTAAGTATTTAGTTCAATCAAGTTTAATGCTTTTTGTCAAAAGTACAATGTTATTTTATCCCATTGAACAACTTATCATCCACAAGGAAATGGTATAGATGAATCAACAAATAAAACATTGATGAGGATCCTTAAGAAAACTATTGCAGAGAACTAGAAAGATTGGGATTCTAAGTTGAAGTTTACTCTATGAGCTACTAGAGTAACTACAAGCAAATCACCTTTTGAATTAGTATATGGAACTCATGCTATGTTTCCAAGTCAACTTGTGACGCCTATGATTGCAATGATTCAGGAGGCGAAAGAAGAACCCAATGCTTTGATAAGAAGAATGAATAAAGTAGTGGAGCTAAGTGAAAACACAGACAAGGTAAGAGACAACTTGATTATGTATCAATCAAAGATGAAAAACATTTTTGACAGAAAAGCCAAGGAGATTGACTTTAAAGTTGCAAACCTGGTATTAAGATGGGATACCAGAAGAGAAGATAAGGGTAAGCATGGAAAGTTTGATCCTCTCTGGTATGGCCCTTTTGGAATTGTTGAAGCAAGGTCGAATGACACTTTTCTTCTTGAGAATCTTGATGGTGGAACTCTACAGCTTCCTGTCAATTGGCAGTACCTCAAGCATTACTTCCAGTTCTAAAGCATAAGCATCATATCATTGTAGATACCGGAGTGAATTCAGTGTACAAATGCCATAGAATTTGAATTGGTTAAGCAATATATGACTCCATGCCCGAGGTGAAGGCACTGATCTGCGGTTCTTAGTGCTTCTGTGGCAAAAGCTATATCCCTAGGTGGAGCCAGATGTTGTAGCATCCATTGTTATTTAAGATTTATTTTGAGTTTTATAAAAAATATGAAAGAAAAATCAAATATTATTTTATAATGGAAATAAAAATAAATGCGAAGATTTGAAAGAAATGGTTGATTTTTATGGCTTTTGAAAGTGATAAACCCGTGAGAAGATCTGGGCCATCCGATCAACAAGCCACAGATCCGATGAAAATGACATAGTTAACTAGAATGGTGTTTATTTCGGAGATCGGACGTGATGGTGTATCAAGTACAATTTAATTCGTTGAAGTCTGGGCCAAACATCAGGTTGGAATATCGAGTCATAAAGTAATTAGGTTCACTCTTTTAAATCGAACCTGATAAATCATTAATTGGCAGCTTTTATTTCCTATCGAGTCCGTTTGACATCGACGAATATCGCATTGGCAAGTAATCAGGTCTTATCTTTAAAATTGGACCCGATAAATGATTAAACGACAGTTTTTATTTCCTATCGGGTCTGTATGGGAGTCAAAAGGGAATTGAAAACACGGACGGGACAAGTTTATGAATCGGAGTTTTAATTTTTTGGGTTTCATAATAACTGATCCATTGTCTAAAGGTCATGTAGATTCAAGAGGCAATCAAGTGATAGCTTGATAAGTACGTTGAGGTGTGCTGCGGGGAAGAAATGAGCACGAAGGTTAATTAAAGCTTAACCCCTATAGTTGACCGTGACGTTAGCATGGTTGATCAAGATGTGTGGCCTGAAATCACTACGGGGGTTCAACCTTGTTGAAACTCCCATACATTTTTTACCCCCGCAATGAGCTCCCAAACCTTTCTACCCCACGTCGCTCATTCCACATCTTCCACCGATTTCATCTTTTAATTTCCCACGTCACTCACCATACCCCACCACTTCCTCCACTACTCCATTAATGGATGACAGAGCAACACAAAGATACATCAGCAGAACCACAATCTCAAGCTACTAATTTGAATAGTGAACAACCATCACTTTCTAATTTCCGTTACTTCCTTTTATTTTATTTTCTTGAGAATGAGGTGTCTTTTACCCTTTATGTAATATTCTGTAATATTTTTTACTTAGACAGTTAGAGGATAGTTAGGTAGTTTGACAGTTTTGGTGATTACCAACTGGCTCATAATGTATAAAAAGAGGAAAGTTTACATAGAAGGGGTTGGAACTTTGGAGAACCTGGATACTAGGCCACTGAATTCCTGATACAACTGTTGATTAATGAAAGAATCAGAATTTTTTCATACATTATTGGGTATGATTTTGTGACTCCTCTATTATGTGTCATCTTATGTTTTCTTCCTTTAAGTATGGTAATGAAGCTGTAGGTCTTTATTTTCTTATGTAAATGAAGTTAAAACCCCTTAAAAGAGCGCTCCTATACTTGAAGTTTCCACCTCTACAATTCTTCAAAGTTACATATAGTAGTTTTTGTGTAAGACAACATATTATATTTAACTTCTCGAAGTGTCATAGATACTAGATTCTGTGTAAAACAACATATTCTCTATGACTTCTTCAAGCTTTCTTCATTCATCATTTATATTCAACAATCAAATGGCATTTTGAGATTTTCATTTCACCAAAAGTATTGAGGGTTGTATTGAGGGTTTAAAACCAAGTCTTTCAGGTCCTTCATTTGAGAATACAACATATAATTAAGTGACAAACAAGTAACAATAATTATAAACATTAATGTCTTAAGCACAATTTCTACACAACCAGGAAATTAGTTTCTTAAGGTACAACAGTAAACACACTTTTGTTGTAATTGTTAAGAAATTTATTGCATAACATAAATAATTACCGAGAGGAATATATGTAAGAAAATAACCAACAACAACCATAAACACATAAACACAAATGTTTATTTGGGAAAACCCCAAATCCGGGGAAAAACCCAACCTAATAAGATCTCATTAGCATTGGCCAAAACCCTGGCCAATCCGACCAAGTGAGCCTTCACCACTCACCTCCAGGTCTTGCATTACAATGAAGTCCTTCCAGCCTTTTATAAGCTCCATTACATATAATACCATGGGCAGAATACTATGGGTGCACAATACCTTGTGCCTCAAAACCATCACTATTTAACCTGGTCAACTTTGACTCTATCCTGAGTCAAGTTTACCTAACAAATCCCCCCTTAAACTTGACTTGGGGTTCCTTCACTAACTCCAGCCAAACCTGCTAAGTGAGACAATCCCGCTCACTCTAGCTCTTACCCCCCTCAGAGCTTTTACCCGAGGTATTGTTAACCTGACATCCTCCCTATCACCTAGCTCTATCCCAGAATTTACCGGTGATCACCGAGGGGTACACATGCCTTACCAAGTCTTACAGTAGTATGCCCATTTACATGCAATAATTTTGACTTCATTAATTTTTCTTTTTGTTTATTGCTACTACGATTCGGATCCATCCTCTCTCAATTTGATTTGCTCAAAAACTTCTATCAAACCACTCCAACTGTGAGCCCAACAAGAACCTCGTAGATTCCAACACTAGTGGCCTCATGTAGCAGAAAACAAACAATTTTCGAAACCACATGAAAAATTTTCTTCTACTGTCCTGCATGCATCCCACGCCTACTCCATCTTTCAACACGACATAGAACACACAGGGAATATCTCTTATCGATTCCCTACGAAAAAAGATACGAACAAAATCAGCCTTGAATTTTAATATTACCAAAGGTATCTCTCAACCTTATTTAAATAGCCGCATGAATACTAAACAATTCGTCATCATGTTCCAAACTGGTAAATATCCCAAATGAACTATGATCCCTGGCAGTTACAACACTATCTTCTGCACATTATCCTCGAGGTTCTTCTGCGTACAATTGTTCCACCATTATTTTCAAGACCCAGATCTGTAAAAAGGCTGCATTGATCTAATCAGGCACTATAAACCCCTGGCATTAAAGAATCCCTTTGAAACCAAAACCTAGCTCTGATACCAGTTGTTAAGAAATTTACTACATAACATAAATAATTACCGAGAGGAATATATATAAGAAAATAACCAGCAACAACCATAAACACATAAACAAAAATGTTTATCTGGGAAAACACCAAATCTGGGGAAAACCCAACCTAATAAGATCTCATTAGCATTGGCCAAAACCCTGGCCAATCCGACCAAGTGAGCCTTCACCGCTTACCTCCAAGTCTTGCATTACAATGAAGTCCTTCCAGCCTTTTATAAGCTCCATTACATATAATACCACGGGCAGAATACTATGGGTGCACAATACCATGTGCCTCAAAACCATCACTGTTTAACCTGGTCAACTTTGACTCTATCCTAACTCAAGTTTACCTAACAGTAATTTGAGCATAATAGAGAGGCCCAAGCCATTTGAAGCTAGACCAAGGAGACGTAGCCTAGTAGGGGTGAAATCCTTTATCATGTGCTTCTTTTGTGTTGTATTTTGATGTTATTTGTTTTTAATTTTATTTTTATTTTTTTTCAGTATATGTTTTATGTTAAATTATTTCTAACATTTACATAAGAAACTCTCATGGGAATTAGTTAACTAAGAAAAAGTATTGAATCCTTAAGCACATGATAAGCAAATGATAAGCATCTTGGATTTTAATCTCAATGGGGAATTAGCACAACATTACTAATATTTGCAATTTCAAATCACCACAACCCTCTCATTTATGCCCGGTTGTTGGTGCCCCTGCCATCTTCCTACCAAAAATGAAAGTAGTGCCTCGGTTCCCTAAAAATAAGAGCACTGCATCCACATTTAGTATTTTTGCATGCACCATCACTGAATCCAATAGGAAACTTCCTCCAAATATCCTCAGAGATGAATTTTCTTCTTTGGATTTCTTGCTTTCCTATCTCTGAAAAATATGTTGCTATTGCCAAGGCAGTTTATCTAATGTCCACCTTCTTATGATAAAAAATATTGTTTTTCATGCATCTCCATATGCCCCATATAATATAAGAGGGTAGGGAATAGAACCCTTGATGAATATTAAAGAATATTTTGGAACATGTCTTCAAATTGAGATGCATCCATTGTCCATCAATCTGAAATATGTGCAGTACAGTATGCCAAATTTCTACAGGTATAGGGAAATTGATAAGTAGATGTGAAACATCTTCCAATTGAAGTGAACAAAGTGGGTAGATTACCAATCCCAAGAAGCCTCTACGTGGGATATTACTCCAAGTGAGTATTTTATCATGGAGGTCCAAGCATCCAAAACATTTGAGTTTTAATGGCAACTCCCATCTCCAAACCTTATGCAGCCAATTAGGAACCTCAACAATAGTAATTGGGTTGGTAATATGCTTATATATATAACGAACCGTGATTTTTCTCTTGGAATTGTTATCTTCCCAGGTGATCATGTTTGTCTCATTGATGAGGTAGATTCCAGTGACCTCTACTTGTCTAATATAGAGGTCTCATTCTGCAGTCAATGAACCTGTAAGATCTAAGTCATTTTCCCAATACTGAGACTGAATATGTGGAGAAGGAGCAACATGAGAGAAATAAAATAGACTTCTACCATGTATATACTGGAAAAGAGGAGCAGATAGTACGTGTGAGCCCATAAGACCTTCTACGATGTCTAAGCCAACTGCCCACGTTAAGACTTGCTCATGTTTCTTAGTAAATATAAATTTATCCAAAGATCCATTCACCACGTACTCATATAACACAACAGTTATAATGGTTTCAAATCAATACCCCGATAGTCGAACCAAATTTCTCTCTTCGAAATTCAAATACATTCTTGCCCAATGGTTTTGTGAAAATATCTACTAGTTTTTTTTTTTGGAACCACAAAAAGCAAGTACTATGTCCCAATCATTAGCAAGCTCAAGGATGAAATGAAAACCAATGTCAATGTGCTTGCTCTCTTTATGGAAAACATGATTTCTTTTATAAAGAAATTTTTGAATTGTTATCACAGTAGATTGGAGTTGGCTCCTTCTAAATATTTGAAATATCTTTCAATAGTCTTCCCAACCACACAACTTGACAAGTTGATGAATTTGCTGCTACATATTCTGCCTATGCAAAAGATATTGAAAGGATTTACTATTTCTTGGATGCCCATCAAATCATATTGGTCCAAGATGCAAATCATACCTTGAGGTGCTTTTGTGATCATCTAAATTCCCTACATAATTGTTGTTTGTATAACTTGAAAGTGAACAATTTTCAGAATGTGTATAGAACAAACCATATCATCGCCCCTACAATATACCTTAAGATCCTTTTTTCAACCTTCAAATGAGAAATCTTAAGTGACTGCATAAACCTGGAGACAAAACTTGTTGCAAACATAATATCGGGTCTAGTTGAAGTGAGATATAATAAGCTACCAACTAGACTTTTATGCAGTGTGGAATCAACTGGTGGCGCTACATCTTATTTTCTCAGTTTTGTGCCTTGAACAATTGGTGTATTTGGAGGTTTTCAATTTGTCATTCTGAACTTTTGGATGATATCAGTGGCATATTTGTTATGACCAAAAAAATTTCCATTGGCATATTGGTGAATTTCAATGCCTAATAAGTATTTCATGACTCGTATCTATCATATCAAACTCTATTTGCATTATTGCTTTGAAATATTCTAACATCATATTTCCTGTATAAAGAAGATCATCTACATAAATGCATACAATAAGAATTTTACCTTCATGCATTTTGGTATATAAAGTTGGCTCATGACTTCTTCTGTAAAAACCACTTTTGATGAGATAGGTGTCAATGTGACTGTACCAAGCTCTTGGAGCTTGTTTCAAACCATACAAATACTTCTTCAATATATATACCTAATGATCATCCAATGAAACTTCAAAACGAGGAGGTTGTTCTACATAAGCTTCTTCCTACAATATAACATTTAGGAAGGAATATTTTACATCAAGTGGATATACTTTCGAATGTGTTGAGTTGTTGTGGACAAAATGGTTCTGACAATGTCTAACCTTGCTACTGGAGCAAAGGTCTCACCGTATTCAACGCCAAACTATTTTGAGAATCCTTTGGCAACCAGCCTTGCCTTATGTTTTCCAATATCTCCTTTTTCATTCAGCTTGTTCTTATATACCCATTTTACTCCAATTCAGGTTTTACCTCTATGGAGATGAGCTAATTCCCAAATCTGATTCTATGTCAACAATTTCTTGGTTCATTGCATCTACCCAATGATTTTCTTTAACTTCTTCTTCAAAATGAGTTGGTTGAGATGAAAGAAATGCAAACATATTCTGTTGGTCAAAATCATGCTCCTGCGTGTATATTTCTCTGATGCTTCTTGTTTTCTAATTGTCTTATGAAGATATTGAATCACTGGTGGATTCACTGCTTGAAGATGTACCATTTTCAGAATTGTGTGGTTCTTCTTGAACTTGCAATATTGGTGGTTGTGGTGTGTAAAAGGACTGATTTGAAGATTCATCAACATTATCATACCATGATTTATTTTTTTAAAAAATGGCATCTCTGCTTAAAACAAACTTCTTGGTAACTATATTATAAGTTTGTAGGCCTTTGACTACTCACTATAGCCTATAAAAATACATCTTTCACTCCTATCATTAATCTTATTTCTTAGCTTCTCGGGAACATGTGAAAATGCTACTAATCCAAAAATTCTAAAGTGATATACATTTACCTTTCTATCATACCATCCTTCTTGAGGCATTTTATCTAGGAGAATGGTTGTTGGAGATCTATTGAGTACATACATTGTTGTCAAAACTGCTTCAGCCCAATAATTATTTGACAAGTTCTCCCAACGAAGCATACATTTGGCCGTGTTCATAATCAACTGGTTTTTCCTCTTTTCTACTCCATTTTGTTGTGGAGTATATCTTTTTGTGTTCTGCATTATGATTCCTTATTGTTAACAAAAATATTTGAAGTCATTAGAGGTGTACTCTCCTCCTTTGTTGGATCTGAGTGCTTTTAGAGGCTTTCTAATCTATTTTTATGCTTCTTCTTTGAACTATTTAAATCTTGAGAAAGTATATGATTTATTATTGAGAAAATATACCCATATATTCCTGCTATAATCATCAACCAAAGACAAAAAATAAAGACTACCACCAATGGAATGTGTTTACATTGGACCACATAAATCTATATGAATAAGATCTAAAGGCTCTTTTCCTCTAGATGAATATGTGGGAAATCTATCTCTTTTATGCTTGGATAGAACACAAATTTCACAATTACAGTGTTTTTCATTCATAGTAGGGAGACCATTGACGATTGATTGTTTTTCAAGTTGACTTAGAGTCTTGAATGGGATATAGACATATCTAGAATTCCATAGCTAAGACTCATCTATTCTTGACACATTGTGGACTAAATACTACGAGAGATTTCAACTTCTAAGAGTTAAAGGAAACATCGTATTTTTGGTTTTTCAACCTTTGTTATCAATCTTCTATTGGGAGGTTTGTCATAGATATAGCATATGTTCCCTTGAAATATTACATCATAACCATGTTCCATCAATTGTCCTACACTAATGAGGTTATGCTACATATTTGGAACATAATAAACATCAGGAATGCATTTTTGTTGATTCTGTTTAGTAAGAATAGGGAAAATACCTTTTCCTTCAACTTTAATGCAAGAAAGATCTCCAAGAGTAATTTTTGATGTTATTGAAGAATCACAATAAGAAAGAAGATTTTTGTTACCTGTCATATGATTGTTGCAGTCACTGTCTAGCAACCAGGGATCCTTGTTGTGAGTATTTTCATAAATATGACAGGAAAGAAACATTGTTTCATAGGATTCTCCTTCATTGTTGGAGAGATGGACATTACCTATTTGTTGATCTGATTGTTTCTTTTTGCATTCATGTTCATCATGCCCAAATGATCCACAAGCTTTTACTTATAGATGCATCTAAATTCCATGAAATAGAGCTTATAAATCATGGAACTTAAAAGCACATAAAACAATGCAGAAATAACACGATAAGAGAGAAACAATGGCACATATTTTATTACGGAATCATCCAATTTAGGCTACATCTCCAAGCCCTTCTCAACAGTGAGGAGACCTTCTTTCAATAAGTGGCATAAATAGAGATAAAGTAAAAGCAACATTCTTTACAATCCTTATACCTCTGAGATGGAATATGGATGAATAATGGAGAGCCCAGCTTCAGAAATAGAAAGTACTACCAAAATCCTGGTGAAAAATTGTTCAAAAATGCCTATCCAAACTCCCAATTCGAATAATCAGCCTTTCTGCACCTTATCAGAACCTCCCTATTAATCAAGGCGAGGTTCCAACCTCTGCTACCAGGTCGGGTTATTGTTGTGTACAGTTATACACTTTTGGATAGTCTCCTCTCCCTTTTCCTGTGTGGACCATCCATTATATAATCTTAATCATCTGACTCCTTAATTTATGGGCAGTTCCCGAACATATGATAAATTTTAGCAAGCAATTTTCTTTTAAGGCAGAGATTCTTAGGTCCCATATAATATGTGGCAACAAACCTTTTGAACAGGAAAAACCTCCTTAATCGCACCTTTTAACCTGACTTATTTTACTATCAGTGTTTCCCATCAACGTTTCCAATTGACGGATAGACCCAAACCCTTACAACAAATGTGTTGTGATAACTGTGGACCCGAAAGACCATTAAACATAATATATAATATATCAGGTCTGAAAGCTCAAATCAAAAATTGAAATCAATGGGAACCAAGTTTGGTACAATATGGGATTGCTCCCCCTTTGCAAACTGTGATTGTGATATATCACATCGCAACTTGACTTGTTCTGGGGCTGATTCTTTAACTCCAACTGCCTTCAATCTGTGATTGTGATATCGCAAGTCAAAACTCGGTAGTTCTGGGTTGATTTTCTTAAGCTGCAACCTCTTCCTTTTGTGATCAATGATATGCAGGACCAATGGCTACCTACCACTTTGTGCTTCCCCATTCGCTAAGATTTTTTCCACGTCATCTTCCTCCTGCCACTTGTCCAAGTCAAACTTACTATTTGACTTGCTCTATCTTCTTCATATGAACTTGGAATTAGGTCTCATTCGCACCATTGGAATCAAAATGGCGAGCACTTCGATCCGATGTTAAGTTTATAGATTTTCTACCACTTTGAGTTTTGAGCCTTCTTACCATGCCACTAGTACCTTTTAGAGATCCACCTGCATCAATCCTCCCCACTAAGAGCTTTTGGACTTTCAAAAGCCCTTTCACTCTATTGGCAAGTAAGGAAATTTCTCCCTCACTTTTTCTTTCTCCATCCACCGAGCATTAATCGGATGCATTCCTTTGAAGCCAACATGAATGTACTCCACACTCCCTGTCATGAAGTTTTGGTTTCTTGTCAAGTATGATGTCTTCAGGAAACTTGTCTAGATACTATGGCACAAAATCATCCACTGTAGGAATCTATGCAACCTCTTCAATATCCATAATCAATGGAGGTTCATAAAGCTTCAGGTTTTCAACATTTTCCACTAAGTATATTTGCATATAAGCGGGAAATTCAAGATGAAAAGCATTGTCTCAAATCTTTTCCAATATGGTGAAGGGACCATTCTAATGGGTCTCAATTTCTTCCCTTTTCCCTTCATTCTATCCTTGTTGATGTTCAACCATACCTTGTCCCCAACTTGAAATTGATGGTCAACTAAGCGCTTATCATGTCGAGCTTTATGTCGAGCCTGACTCTTCTCTAACTGCTCTTGTACTTCCTGATGAATCACATGTATCCACTAAATAAAATTCAGTGCTTTGCCCCTATAACCACATCCATTTCCATCCTCATCTTTCCCAAAGACCATGTCCAAGGGATCCCTTGGTAGATAACCAAAACATGTCTTTAATGGTGAGCTCTGTGTGGATGAATGTGTTGGTTGATTGTATGCATGTTGCACATAAGGAAGTTGTTCATTCGACAACTTGGGATGTTTTCCACAATAGCCTCATAACAACTGTACCACAGTGCATTTGACGAGCTCTGCCTACCTATCAATCTTTGGATGAAATTTCGTACTTATTTTTAACTTAGTGTCCATCATTCTCCACAAGCTATTACAAAACTCTCCAAGAAAGTGAGAGTCATGATCTAACACAATAAATGTGGGAAACCAAAAATGGACCCAAACATGTTGAAAGAAATGATAAGCAATCTGCTCAGTAGTGACCTACTTTTTACAAGGCATTAAAATACACATTTTACTAAAATGATCCACCATCACTTACAAATAGTTGTGACCTTTCCTAGACATAGACAAACCACCTACAAAATCCATGGACACACTTTCCCATGGTCGAATCGAAATAGGGAGTGGTGTTTAGAGCCCAAGTTTTCTATTAGAGGGATTTGAAATAGAACACAACACACAACCCTTTACAAAGTAAGTCACAATGTTTTTCATATGAGGCCAAAAACAAAGCCTCTGTAACTGACATAAAGTTTTTTCAACCCCAAAGTGACCAGACATAAGAGAGGTATGAGCCTCTCGGATTAAATGTACCCTTTCATCAATGGGTATGCATAGTTTTCCAAGGTGATACAATAGTTTTCCCTACAAGTAATAATTCTCCACCTGTGATCCATGAGTCATTTTTCATAAATATCGTTAAAATCATTATCATTAGCATATTGTTTAGCATAACCTTCTAACAATAAAGAAGAATTTTGAAAAACTACAAATGCAGAAATAAGAGGGCAAGAAAGCATATATGCTACTTTGTTGTTGGCACCCTTCTTGTATTTTATTACCAGATGAAACTACTGGAGGAATCCCATCCATCTAAAATGATTGTCTTGTCAAATATTTTTCTGTGACTAAAGGTACTACAAGAGCTGATGATTTGTATGGATGATGGTCTCCTTGCTGAACAGGTAGTTTTCCCACTTCTTTACACTTTGAACCAAGACATACAACTCACTGTCATACATGGGATATATCACAACAGCCTGAGAGAAATTCTTTGAATGGTAACGTGCATGCTTGCTTTGTTGCATTAATACAGCACCCATGGCATATCTGCTAGCATCTGTTTCAATATCAAAAGGTTGTTGAAGGTTTGGTAAGGCTAGCACTAGTGCTATGTTGATCTTCTCTTTCAACGTGTCTAAATATTTCTGCTGCATTCCTCCCCACTAAAAGGTCTTCTTCACACTGGTCAATTCATGTAAGGGGGTTGTGATAATAGAGAAGTTCACAATGAACCTTCTCCAAACTGGACCACACCCAAAAAACTTCAGACCTCTATAACATTTGTGGGCTCGGGCCATTTCATAATCGCGTCTACTCTAGAGGGATCTATCCTCAATTTCCCATTACCAACTATGTGACCTAAATAAACAAGAGAGGTCTTTCCAAACTCACACTTTGACAGCTTTACATACAATTTTTCATTTTTCAAAACATCAAGCACTTTCTTCATATGACATACATGTTCATCCCATGTCCTACTATAAACAAGAATATCGTCCATATATACAAGCAAAACATTATCAAGAAAAGGCCTAAACAGATCATTCATTACCCTCATAAATGTGGTCGTAGCATTGCACAGTCCGAATGGCATCATCATCCATTCGAACAACCCCTGTTTGGTTTTGAATGTAGTCTTCCAAATGTGTTTTCTGCAACTCTAACCTGGCGATATCCATTACACAAATCCAATTTTCTAAAATAGACAACATTTTTCAACTGATCTAATAATTCAACAATGCAAGGGAGAGGGTATCAATTCTTCACCATAATTTTTTTTAGCACCGTGTTGTCTATGTAAATTCTCCATGTGCCATATTTCTTTGGCACCAACACAATCGGTGAGCCACACAAAGAAGAACTCGGTCTGATGACCCCTTGCTATAGCAACTCCTGCACCTGTTTCTTGATCTCCTCCATCTCAATAGAAGCCATCCTGTACATGCCAATATTCTGTAAAGGAGAATCCTGTTGTAAATGGATCTCATGTTGGATTTCCCATTTTGGGGGCAATCCTCTTGGTTCCTAAAACAATCCATCACAGTCAGAAATTATTTCAAAAAATTCTTTCTTATGATAAGGATTAGAACCTTTGAAAGCATCAGCCGTCTCGACTTATTTCACTCTCACTACCATGAGCATGCACCCCTTTCTAGAATCAACCAGTCATTTAATCTGTCCTGCACTAACAAGGCTAGCACTAACTTTCATATGATGAGATCTCACTATATATTCTACCCCATCCTTCGTGAGGTGGTATTTATTTTCATGCCGAAAGAAAAATTCCTTTCCTTCATATAGATATGGACTTCCAAAGATAATTCCACAGATATCCAAAGGAAAAACATCTAACTCTACCTCATCAACTAATTTGGAAGCAATAACAAACCTCGTCCTACACTTCTTGGTTACATGTAATTTTGCTTTATCGCTTACCCAACCAACCGGGTATGGACTCAGATGAGGCTTAGTTTCAAGGCCTAAGTTTTTCACTAAGGACTCTGAGGTTAAATTTTCTTTGTAACCTGAATCAAGCAAAGTTTCCACCCTTGTGTGTTTTATAATAACTCTAATGTTGAATAATTCAATTCTCTTTTTCGCATTACTTACATGCTCATTAAATAACTAGTACTTTCCATTGAATCAAAATTATTACTAACAAAAGGAGTACCTTTTGCACCCATGGTTGTGATCAATGTCTCATCATTGGAATCTGATCCAAGGTCCTATTCCATTGTTACCACTATCTTCTATTTGCCCTTTCTACTAAATCTATTTGGTCTCAGGTCCAAATGTAGCTTCCAACAGTGGTCCTCATCATGACCTTCTCTCTTGCAATGAATGTAAGATGGTGTTGCTCCATCCTCTTTCTTGGTTGTGACGGTCTTCTTTGCCTTCCCCTTACCTTTCTTCTGGAATTTTACATGCTGAGGGTTGAACTATGTTTTCTTGGCTTGATCATCTCTGTCATTCTTTCCTCAGCTTTCAAGATGAATCACCTTTACGTTGGCCGCGTCAATCATAGTAGTCTCAAACAATATCAGTGAGTGTCTTATGTAACTATGTAGTGCACCAACATACATAGTTACAGTCTCGGGCAAATCTAATGAGATGCCCAAATTCAATGCTTGTTTATGAAATTATTCAGTGAAGCTTTGCACATTTTGGCCTTTACCTTGCCTTAGATATTTCCATTCCATTAGTGCCTTTTGTTTATAACCCAAAGGGTAAAATTGGCCTTTCAATGCAGAAACAAAACAAGATCAATAGGAAAGAAGGTTACCGGACATTTTGTTGCCATTTTACAACTTGCTCTCCCACCAAACGAGAGCAGTACCACTCAGTCGAAGAGATGCTAACTGGAACTTTGCCTCATCTTATTTGATTTTCTCAATCCGGTAGTAGACCTCTATCTCTCTTATCCAATTATTAATATTTTTTGCTACACTCTCCATTGTACATTGGTAGATCAAAATTTACATCTAGCTTAAAGAATGGTTTCTTATATGTATGTTTGGAATCACAATTAGAGTGATGAGAACTATCACTTTAAGAAGGAGAGGGAGGCGGCCCTTCTCCACCACCTTCATGATTTTCTGATCTATTATCATCGACATGTTTTTTCTCGTGCCCAAGTGCCTTCTCATACTCTGAAAGCAACTTATCCACTTTCTCTTCCATATGGTAGAATACTTATGAAAATTATGTTCCTCTTCCCAACGAGCTTCTTCATTTGCCATGTTTCTTATTTGTTGTGCATGTCCTGCTTTGATATCAAAGGACTTAAGCGTTCCTTCTCCTTTTCGCAGCTTGTTCCGAGTTTGCATATACTCATGCAATTCGCATCAACAAAGACCTGCTCTGATACCAAACTTGGTCCACGATATTTTACTTATAGATGCATCAGAATTCCATGAAACAAATCTTATAAACCATGGAACTTAAAAGCACATAAAACAATGTGGAAATAACATGATAAGTGAGAAACCATAACACAAATATTTGATTATGGAGTTCATCCAATTTGGACTACGTCTTCGAGCCCTTCTCAATAGTGGGGAGACCTTCTTTCATTAAGTGGCATAAAAAGAGATAAAGTACAAGAAGTATTATTTACAATCCTTATACCTCCAAGATGGAAGATGGATGAAGAATGGAGAGCCCAGCTTTAGAAACAGATAGTACTACTGAAATCCTGTTGAAAAATCATGTAAAAATTCCTATCTGAACTCCCAATTCAAATAATCGAGTTTTTGCACCTTCTTGGAACTTCCCTGCTACTCAAGGTGAGATTCCAACCTCTTCTTCCAGGTCATGTTACTGTTGCGTACATTTATGAACTTTCATCCAGTATCCTCTCCCTTTTCGTATGTGGACCATCCATTATATAATCTTAATCGGTTGACTCCTTAATTTCTAAGCAGTTACCAAATAGATGACAAATTTTAGTAGGTGGGATTGTTTTAAGGAAGAGATTCTCGAATCCCATATAGTATGCAGCAACAAACCTTTTGAACAAGAAAAACCTCCTTAACTACGCTTTTTAACCTGTAAAATTTTACTATCGGCATTTCCCATCGGTGTTTCCAATTAGCAGACAAACCCAAGCCCTTATAAGAAACACTCTTCGATAACCGTGGACCCGACGGGCCATTAAACATAATATATAACATATCTGGTCCAAAAGATCTCATCGCAAATCAAAATCCATGGGAACCAATGGTGGTACAATGTGCGACTTCTCCCCCTTTGCGAACTGTGATTGCAATATATCGCATCACAACCTATCATGTTCCAGGCCGATTATTTAACTCTGACCGCCTTTGATCTGCGATTGCGATATCGCAAGTGCAACTTGATAGTGTTGGCCCAATTTTCTTAAGTCACAACCTCTTCCTTCCGCGATCATATATATGCTGGACCAATGGCGGCCTACCACTTAGCACTTCCCCATTCGCTGAGAATTTTTCCACATCATCTTCCTCCTGCCACCTATCCAAATCAAACTTAATCTTTGAATTACTCTATCTTCTTCATATGAACTTGGATTTGAGTGTCGTTCACACCATTGGAATCAGGACGATGAGCACTTAGATCCAATGCTAAGTTTATAGAGTTTCTTCCACTATGAGTTTTGAGCCTTCTTTCCATGCCACTTGTACTTTTTAAAGATCCACCTGGATCACAAAATTTCTTGCAGTAATAGCATTACACATTAGATTTGCTCCATGGCCTACTTCTCTGAGTTTGGTTTTGTGGAGGTTTCCACTACTCTGTTGCATGATGATGTTTTGATATGCCTTTGCATCGGCCTCCGCCTTGCTTGTTTCTGCCTCTATACCCTCTGCCTTTGCCTCTGCCAAAAGAAAATTTTGTTTTGAAAGCTTGTTCCATGGAATCTTCTGATAAGTTGAGTTTGTTTCGTGTACCATAAGTGATCCAGACAATTGTTCTACTGAGAAATTTGTAAAATATCTGGATTCCAGAATTTTTTTTACAATCATGTCATATTTCTTGGGTAGACTTCGAAGGAATTTTTGAACGATTTTCTAATCTAAAATGGTTTGAACACCAAAGAGTTTGATATGATTGACTATTCCCATGACTCTAGACATGAACTGATCCAATTTTTTTGTGTCAGTCATCATAGGGTTTCAAAATGTGATCTTAATGTCTATAATTTAACTTTGTATCATTACCTTGATACAAAACTTTCAATATTCCCCAAGCTTCATGCGTTGTGGATGTGCCAGTCATCTTGTCGAAAATAGATTCATCAAATGAGTTTTGTATCCAACATTTTCCTCTATGTTCTTTCTTTTTGAGTTCAGTAGTTGCATTCCTCTGATTATTTGATGTAGTCACCCACATTGCTTGAATCGACTCTACATAGGTAGTCTGAAGTGTATCCCAACACCCTTGAGCTTGCAAAAATATCTTCATTCTCAAGGACCAAAACTTATAATTTTTGCCAAACAGAATAAGGGTTTGTGGCAAAGAACTTGAGGAATCTATTTCTTCAAATGCTAATGTATGTGCCTTTTTACAGTCTTCCTTCCAAGGCTAAGAAAATGCAACACTTTTTGTTTCAATAACAAACTCTTCCTCTTTCCTTTTAAAAAAAAAAATATTTATTAAAAATAAATGGTTTTATTTAAAAAATTTATTTTAAATAAAAAATATTAATACAAACTCTTTATAAAAACAACATCCTCCCTTTTGAATATGAGAACCATTTATCAATTCACTTAAAAAAAAAAAAACTTTTCGAATTATGTAAAATCTCCCTTTTAATAAAAAAATTTGAACCATGGGAGTTACATGAATTCCACCCTTTTAATAAAATCTCCCTTTTAATTCCTCGTGGAACCCTCTTTGAGTTGACTTAAGGAATTCAACCAACAAATTTATCGTAGAGAAAACTTGGACCTTGGGTTGTGTCACTGCGTCACAGTGAGTTGGTTCATTCACGGATTTTGATGTGAATGTGCACCACCACAGTATATGGAAGTATTTAAGCGCACTTCATTTGACAATCATAAGTTTGCATGTATCAATGCATGTGCTCTGCTGAGCATGGATGCCTTGCATACAAAAAAATAAAAAATAAAAAAATTATCGTAGGGGTCATCTTGTATAGAAGATAATTAGGTTGTTCAATACATTGAAAGGATTTTTGGTCTTTCTACTATATTGTTTGTTCGATTTTTTGGTCTTTACGGTTCTTTCTAGAGTCTTATGCGACTAGAGGCTCTAATATCATGACCAACAAATGAAAAAAAAAAAGTGGAGTAGCGATTGTTTTTTACAATATTAAAAATGGTTAAATAGATTATATTGTAAACATAAATAATAAATTACTCAAGTAGAACTCAACACTTATGGCGTAGAATTGACGTAAAATTGAATTGTTTATGACAACTAGCATGTTAGGTCACTATACTACTAGTTTAACCCCTTATTGTTATTAGTACAACCCCCTTATTATATTGTTGTACTCATGTTGTCCCCATATTTTTATTATTGTGCCCCTAGAAGTCCACCATTGTTATTATTGTGCCCTTACATTATTATTGTTATGTTGGCTCTGATTATATTATGAACCCTTAGACTCCTAGAAAGGAGGTCTTGTCATTTGTATCATCAAAGAATTGTTCATTTGTGTAATGTAAAGGAGGTTTCCCCCTTGAAGAGGCTGAATTCTAAGGCATTGATCTATCTTTTCTATCTTTTTGTGAGCTGGTTTCATAAACTTTGGTATCAAAGCTTTGGATTCTAGGGTTTCGCTGCTCCAAAACAGGTTAGTGTGGCATTTTTGCTCTAACTTCTTTACTATGACGTTTCAGAATCTAAAATAAATACCCATTCGGTAAGGTCGCCATTTTTTAAGTGCATGTAGTATTGCCAACAATCCCTTCTCATAAATAGCTTGCTTGAGATGTAGCAGTAAAAATATCCAATCACCTACATCAAAACATTTTTCACTACGATGTTGATCTACCTGTTGTTTCATTTTATTTTGCACCAAAGTGGCGCTATCCTTTAAAAGTTGGAGAACTTGTTGTTGATGCTCGATGTGATCTTTCACTGCTTGAACCTTTTTCTTCTTGATATGTCCTTCTATCTTTAGAGTTTGAAGAGTTGTAATTTCTTCCAATCCTTTACAAGATATGGTCGGATTCATTTCTTGATGCTCAATGTGATCTTTCACTTCTTGAATATTTTTCTTCTTGATATGTCCTTCTATCTTGATAGTTTGAGGAGTGGTAATTCCTGCCAATGCTTTACAAGATATGGTCTGATTCATTTCTTCTATCTATGGGGTTGGGTCCTGGCGTATATCCTCTTTTTTTTATGTTTCTTGATCCTTTTCTTCCTCCTCTTCATACTCTATGTAAAATAATTTCTTCTCAGCACACTTATGACCTTTAGTGCATTTGATATCACAATCGTAACAAAGCCCTTTTTCTCTTTTTTCTTCCAATTGTTGTGGTGTAACTCTTGTAGGTAGTGGAAGGCTAGGAGAAAATCCACTTCCATCTTTATAGTTGTGAGGGGTAGACTTCCTTGTTTTCATAATTTTACTTTCCACTATGTCACAAAGCCCTTTTACTCTTTCCAGTTGTTGTGGTGTTGCTCTAAAGAAGGTGTTGCTCTTTGTATCCTCATAATGTGCTATCATTTCCTCCATGAGAATTGACCATGTAACAAGTCGTTTACAAGAACAAAGCCCTTTATACCATAAAAATTGATCTGGTTCTAAATATGAAGATGCAATACATACCTTTTGTAACAATGGTACACCATGTAGATCAAAATATTGTTCCATCTGAAGTATCCAATTTACCAAATCCTTGCCATCAAACTTCCGCATCTTGCTTTTTTTTTTTAATTTTAGGAGCTCGATCTTCAAACAACTGTAACTCTGTACCTTCGGATCTTTAAGTTTTGAAATTGTGACCTACAATAGCCCTCTGTGTCCTCTTTCAAATGCCACCAGTCAGATCCCAATTAGATTCTCCAAGGAAGCGTTATGCAAAATCTCCCATAGTGACCTGATTATAGACTATTTCAGCAAAGCGAACTTGTACGACGTACCACGAGACACTGTTTCGACCTTTGGCTCTAACCAATATGTACAAGAAACTACAGCCTGTCCTCGTTCTGTACCTTCTTACGGAATTTCAATCTGATGCTCAGAGAGAAAGTTATGACAATTTTCCCCAGGTAACCTGTTTGGAATGTAATTCAGGAGTCGGTAAAAAGACCAACTTCCTGAGATCATATCTCCGCAAAAATAGCGCAAAAAGCTTTGAAATTCGGACCCAAGATTCAGCGCGATGTCTTCTCAAATAGGTTTTTTTTTCGACTTCTGAAATGTCACAAAAAAAAAGTTATAGCGAAAATGCCACGATGACCTGTTTGGAGCATTGAAACCCTAGAATCCAAATCTCTGATACCAAATGTTATGAAACCAGCTCAAGAAAAGATAGAAAAGATAGATCAACACCTTAGAATTCAGCCTCTTCGAGGGGGCAACCTCTTTACATTACATAGACATTCTTGGATGATACAATGAAAAGACCTACTTTCTATATATGGTTCTAGGGGCATTAACTATTAGAGCCTACATAACAATAATAATGTAAGGGCACAATAATAACAATAGTGGGCTTCTATGGGGTACAATAGTAACAATATGGGCACTACATGGGTACATAAATATAATAAGAGGGTTGTACTAATAATAATAAGGGGTTACACTAGTAGTATAGGGACCTAACATGGAACCTCACTTTTCTCCATTCCTATTACCCTTTGAGGCCTCTACCCTTGCACCACATCTTTTTTGGCTTTCTTTCTTTTCTCCCTTCTTCCAACATGCTTCAGAATGAATGAGGAACTACAAGGGCTCTGTGAATCATGGCGCTGGAAATGTATGTGCTCAATATCGAGCCTTTACTACAATAAGGAGATTTTGAGCTTTCACCCTGAACCTTATCCAAATGGATTTAGATCGAACCACTATAACAATCATGATTGACTACAATGATTTTACTAATGCCAAGGTCCTTGCATCTGTAGCTGAGTGGATGTAAGACTCAGGACACACTTGCACAGATAAAATCAATACCTATGTACTATAGATATTTGCTAGCACATAAAATCCCTTTTGGGCCAAGTGTTGGAAAAAACCCATGAAGCTTGGAGAGAGATATCTTTGCAACCTAATGACATTTTAGTTAATAACAACGATATGTCTATGGAGCACTGTGATTTGGCTATGCGATTGAAACATATTGAAACCATCATTTTAGAGAAAAAGGACATGCTTCTCTAGGAATTCCTATAGCTTCAATTGGTGTCTCCATGTCGACATGATCTTCTTATGGCTACAGTGCAACTTGAGCTTCCTAAGATAGAATTCTCAATGTTCTTGGTCTCCATTTTCTATACATAGCATCACTGCTAGAGTGCAACTTGAGCTTCCTAAGATAGATTTTTCATGTTCTTGGTCCCTATTTTCTATAGGTAGCATCACTGCTTTTATGTTACAAACAAGAAGATATATTGCTTCAATTATTATGCTAGCTATAGGAATCTTTTGTCTTGGTTGGAACAGTACAGAGACATTGGTATTTTTTGGTTTAAAATCCTTCTTTTTCACAGATGATCTAGTATCCCAAGCGGTATCCCGAGTAATAGATTGTGATAATTGTTGACATATTTTTTGAATGATCAATAAAATCTAGAAACTTACACATAAAAAATATTTTTAGTTAACCATCTATTTAAATATTACAATTAAAAAGTTATACCCACGAAGAACATTTATCACATCAAATTTCAAATATAGCAATGTTTTTAACTTGCCGATTTTAAATATGTCAAATAAAAACACAAGTATTTAAAATAAAAACAAATACCCATAGCCACCAT
This sequence comes from Pinus taeda, assembly GCA_000404065.3. NCBI lineage: Eukaryota > Viridiplantae > Streptophyta > Pinopsida > Pinales > Pinaceae > Pinus > Pinus taeda. The sequence continues at coordinate 148,028 of APFE030986546.1, forward strand.
TTTACTACAGAAAAAAATTAGCCTATTTATTTTAAATATTTCAAATATAATCAAAATAATTCATTATTACTATTTTACCCGTCAAATTTGATAATTCCAACTTAATAATGCAAATAGATGTGCTCTATTTTAAAATAAATACTTTAAAATTTACAATCTTCAAAAATATATAAACTATGTAAATTTAATAATGCAGAAAATACGCAAAATCTAACTGTTAACCGTTAAAAATTAAAGACTTAAAAACAGTCTTTCATTTTCTACCCTCTGCTCTTATACTTGCATCACAAATACTCATATTACAAATTCTTAACCTTATAAAGCACCATAAAACTTGCATGACAAATACTCATATTACAAAGAGTTTCACCTTACAAAGAACCATAAAAGATCACTAGCCATATAATTTATATGAATATTATAGTATATCACGCTCACAACCTAAGATATTGCCCGTCTTGATGGTATGGAAACCCAAATTTCAAAATAAAATAAAATTAACGAAGTTGCTTAAGACTGGAAACAATACAAGCTTGCTTTGAAGAAATAGCTTTGAAACATTCGATGCAAATTGAACAAGATCTTTATTTATTTACTATGTAGCGTAAGATTCACAACAACACAACGTTTGCTTTTACTAAACTGCTTTATTTATTATGGAGCGTAAGATTTGTAACAACACAACCTTTACTAAACTGCTATGAAACATTAGATTTAAATTGAAGATGATCTTTGCGTGGAAAATAGTGGATGTATTTCAGTTGCAGGTGGGGAACTGAACGATGGAGGAGGATTGGGTACGTCGTCTCGACTTCCTTCTAACATTTGAACAACCCTGCTCATGCAGGGACGATCTTTCTGGCTATATTGTATGCACCATAATCCAACTTTCGTCAGCCTCTTCACCTTCTGCTGATCTTCTGTTTCAGTTTCTTCTCCTTCTCTAGATCTCCTTTCTAACTCCTCACTCTGGAGCAGCTTGAAAGCCCGTTGGGGGAAGAAAAACTGGCTGGAACGGCTCGCCTTCCAATCAATGTTCTTTCTGCCACCAACAATCTCTAGCAAAAGCATTCCGAAGCTGTAGACATCTGATTTATCTGTAACAGGGCCCAGATTTCCGACACACACCTCTGGCGCAACATATCCCGGCGTCCCTACCCCGGCCGTCATTGATACGTGATCGTCTTCCTTCCCGCAAAGTTTTGCAAGCCCGAAATCAGAAACTTTTGGCGTGAATTCTGCGTCCAGCAATATGTTGTGAGGTTTGATGTCAAAGTGTATGATCCGCTTCTCGCAATGTTGGTGTAAATATGCAATTCCACGAGCCGCACCCAAAGCAATTGAATACAATTGTTCCCAGTTTAAGACTGGCTCCTTTTTCTTACTAAATATAAAGTTATCCAGAGATCCATTCACCATGTACTCATATAACACAGCGCTTGTAATGTTTTCAAAGCAATACCCAGACAGCCGAACCAAATTCAAGTGACGGACGCATCCAATGGTTGCCACTTCGTTCATGAATTGGACCTCGCTGTGCCTCTGCCTGTCAAGTATCTTGACAGCCACTAAAGTTCCGTTTGAAAGCTTTCCTTTAAACACCACACCAAAACCTCCTTCTCCCAACTTTTCTGCAAAGTTGTTTGTGATCTTCTTGAGCTGAGAATGTGTATATCTGGTTGGCATTTCATAAGCATATTGCTTTAGGAATTTTTCAACCCTTGAAGTAGAGCTCCCGGGAGGAGATTTTCTTCTCTTTACATAAAACCATAAGAACACTACTAATGCTATTATTGTCAGCGCAACTCCGACGGAGCAACCTGCGGTGGAATAAGAGATTGATATGTATGTCATCTACGTCCAACCCCGAAGATAATTTTAGTGGAAAAAAATGAGATATTAAGTATGAAAAAATCATATAGTTTACCTATTATAATTGCTGACATGTTTCCGCAATCTCTTGTACCTGCAAGGATCCACAGTTTTTGGTAAGTGAAATCACAGACTTAGCGTTATAATCAAATATGTGGAAAGCGATCGGGTAACCTACCACTGCAGGTGCATTTGTGTGGATGAGATGTGCCATCGCGACAATGGCAAAGAAATATTGATGATTCGGATTTGTTATAACCACAAACCCCATTACTCTTCAAACAAACGGCACAGCTTTGTTCTCTTTTGGGGTTGACATTCCATGTTACCTCAAAACCCTGCGCTAGTAACGTCTTATTGCTAATGGGGCGCTGCTGAGAGACGTTCTGATTCACTGGTAGTTGAAATGAATTACAGAAAGGTGCCCCCTCTATATTTATATGGGGACTCAAACTGTAGTACCAATCATCTCCACATAAACTCAAATTATCCACTGCCAATCCGCTAATGTTCTCAGGAGCTTCATGGCACCGCTTCCAAAGTGTGAGGTTACTGTATGTAGGGAGAACCGGAAAATGAGAGCCAGACCTCCAGAATTGAGAGTAGTTGCCTGAAAGATTGCAATTACCGCCCCAGACATTGTCGTTAACAATGGTCAATATTTTATAATTGCTACTATCAGCTAAGAAAGAGGACTCCAATATGTGATATTCGTTCCCGCCAATTTCAATCAGAGTATGGCTCTCGTAGTCACACGACTTTAACTGAAAGTCAGGGTCACCGCAGCCGCTGCCATTTATGCCGAAAGGATACTCGAATTCAACGTCCCCACATGTAGTTGTAGTCGAAATACAGTCATCGTACTGACTGCCGGGACATGATGTTAAGGAGCAGAGAAGGAGAAGAGCACAAAGAAGAACAGTGGGAGACATCGAATTGCGAAGAAGAAGAAAAACACGTATTCTTATGCTGTGCTCTCCTGTGGGGGATGGGATTGAATGAGTAATGTCTTCAACTTCACAGGGGAGGCGAATACAAGAAAATGTAAGAAGGGTTCTGCAGATATATAAAGAAACGAAAGAGATTGAAATGGAAGAAGGGTTCTGCAGATATGTAAAGTAACGAAAGAGATTGAATTGGACAAAGTCAGGCTTCACTAATTCCGCGTGCCTTCTCGCTTTCCGTCCATTGAAATTTCTCCACTGATTGGGTGGAGACACTGACCCTCTTCCCAAACTCATGACCATTCATTTTTGAGATATTACCTCAATATCCATATTTTGAAATTGAAATGAGGTTTTGACAGTTGCCGAACATCTATTCCAACGATACAAGACAAGTAAACGAAAGATAGTCATTGCTTTTTGAAGATCCGTGTATATATAGAAATCTATCTAAATTAATATATTGAAAATGGAAATTTTGGGTAGATAATATTTGAAGGTGAGAAAAGTAAAATGTAAGGTAGAAAGTTTGTTTCACAGTTGTGTGTTTTAGATTAGAGTTAGTTCTTATTTTTTATGAGATGGTTTTAATCTCTTTAAATTAAATTTAATTATATATTTCTGATTTTATGATTAAGGAGACACAGGGTACTACTTGGGCAGTCTCCAAGTGTAGCTTGTTCACTTGTCAGTTGTTAGTTTAGTGTGTAAGTCTCATTCTAGTTTTGTCTTTCCATTTTTTAAGATGGCATCAAAGCTTGGTGAGTTGGGTTTGTGGTGAGAGAGCTTTGGTGGCTAGATAGAGAGCCTTGGTCGCTGAGTTGGGTATGTGGAGAGCCATGGTGGCTGAGTTGAGCCTTGGTGGTTGAGAGCCATTGTGGACGAGATTGGAGAGTGTGTAATCCTTGGTCGCTGAGAGCCTTGGTTGTTGGTTTAATTGTCTTTGTGACAGAGCGCTAAAATTTTGAGGAAGCCTGATCAGCATTGGTTTTAGGGGTTAAACCCATGATGATCAGCGTTGGCTCTGCACTGTGAGATAGTGCTGATCAGCACTGGTTTTAGGGGTCAAACCCCCACTGATCTAGAAAACTTACAAAAAAAATGTTAACACGACCTGCAGTACAGTGAAAGGGGGCTGGTACTTTTTTACCTGCTGGAGGCGGCCCAAGACCAGAAGTGCCTGAGTTGGTGGTCTTGTCCAGCGTTTTTTGAAGACCATCTATCTAGATTTCGATCCGCAGCACCTGGATCTGGAACTGTTGAAGGATCTGGAGTTTGAACCATAGGTTAGCTATCGAAGGATTGGGAGTTCGATCTGCAGACTGGTTATTAGAGGATCGAGAGTTCGATCCGCAGACAAGCTATTAGAGGATCGGGAGTTCGGTCCCAAATCGACTATTGCAAGATCTGGAGTTAGATCTGTAGATCAACTGTTGGAGGATTTGGAGTTAGATCCGTAGATCAACTATACATTAATGAGAGCAATATGCTCGATGGGACATGTTATGCCAACTGGAAGTTCAAGTTGCAGACGTTGCTTGAGGGTTCCAGTGTGTGAATAATTGCAAACGAAAATGAAGTAAAGTCGACTACAGCTAGTGGTGCTACAGCTGCATCAGTTCAAGATTGGGAAAAGACGTCGTTAAAAGACAACATAATCCCTCACATTCGAGAATGCAAAACCACCAATGACATTTGGATGACGCTCAAGGATTTCTGTGAGACAAAAAATAAAAATTGTTGGTTGCATCTAAAGAGTAAGATTCTCTCCATCATAATGGAGGAGCATGAATCTATTGTTGCATTCATCTCATGAATCAAAGAACTAAGAGACAAGTTGAGTGACATAGTTGAGAAAGTATCCAATATAGATCTCGTCACAATTACCTTAAATGGTATGATAAAGAATTATCAAATGTTCATTATAGGGCTTGCGGCAAGGGAGAAATCTCCCACCTTTGAAGAGTTGACAAGGACCTTAATGCAGGAAGAAGAGAGGCATATGAATTTGAAGCCTCAGAATGCAGATCTGGCGTTGGTGGCAAAGAAAAAGTTCGTCAAAGGGAAACCATGAGGAGGACAAAAAATTAGTGGTTCATCCCAGAAAAATCCATTTCCAGGCATGTCATCCACACTATAAATGATTCAGGAATTAAGTGTTTTTACCATGGCAGAACTGGTCATATTGCTAGAGATTGTTATTTGTGTCTAATGCTACTCTTTCTATTGAGACTCATAAGGTTGAAACCTCGTTTGTGGATTCTGGAGCATCCGCTCATATGACAAGTAATAAACACTGGTATGAAAATTTTAAGGAGACCAGCAATGGTGCTAACATCTACCTTGGAGATGATAGAGCATATGAAATTAAAGGGTATGGAGATATTCCTATAATATTGCCTAATGGTAATATTAGGTGTATCGAGAATGTCATGTATATCCTTGGTGTCAAAAAGAATTTGATCTTTGTCTCCATGATTGCAGATCAGAATTTAGAGGTAGAATTTTTCAAAAACTTATTTTTTTATAAACGATTTGATGGATCATCAGTCGACCGCATCAGGAGTACGAGTTGGAGACCTTTATAAGTTGAATGTTACAAGCGTGCCACATCAAGCTTTAACTTCAATGACTATGACTACATAGAATCTTTGGCATCAACGATTTGGTCACATCAACCTTTATGACTTATTGCTGCTACAGAAACAAGGTATGGGTGATGAACTTCTTGTTTTAAAGAGTGAACATATTGATTGTGAAGGTTGTGCACTTGGGAAAATGCACAGGGATGAATTTCCCTCTAACTTAAATAGGAGAAAGAATGGTATACTCGAACTTGTGCATAAATATATATATGTGGACCCATGCAGACAAGGTCCTTAGGTGGAGCTTATTATTTCTTGTTATTTGTTGATGACTACACAAGATATTCTTGGGTATACTTTCTTAGAAGGAAAAGTCATGCTTTTGAATATTTTAAAGAGTTTAGAAATATGGTTGAAAAACAGACAAGGAAAGTCATCAAAATTCTCCGCTCAGATCAAGGGGGAGAATACAGGCTTGGAAACTTCATCAAATATTGCAGAGATCATGGGATAACACAACAGTTTACAGTACCCCACTCTCCACAGCAGAATGGGGTTGCATAGAGGAAGAACAAAACTCTGGCACAGTGTGCATGTAGCATGATAAAAGGTAAGAATCTATCCAATGGTCTTTGGGTAGAAGTAATTAGCACTACAGTTTACTTAAAGAACAAAACTCCAACTAGGTGTCTAGAAATCAAGACTCCATTTGAGGCTTTGTATGGAATCAAACGTGCAGTCCATCACTTGAGAGTATTTGCTTCTAAAGCTTTTGCACATATTCCTAAGGAGGATAGGAAGAAATTGGATACTAAAGCTATAATGTGCATATTTATAGGGTATTGTTTTGATTTCAAATCATATAAGATATTTAATCCATCTACTCACAAGGTGTTTGCAAGTAGAGATAGTGTCTTCAATGAACAGGTTGATGAAGGGAATAAAGTTATGAGTAGTGGCACATGCCTTTACAGATTGATGACAATAATGATGAAGCCAAAGATAGTCATTTACAGTAATAGCAGCAACAACAAAAAGAGGAACCTAGCGATGTGGATACATTCAACAGTCCATTCAGAGGTGAGTAGGAAATCACACTCACTTACCTGCAAGGTACAAAGATTATGCTTTTATGACTAGTATTTTAAATGTTGGTGAACCCGTGAATTATAATGAAGCAAATCAGTATGATGAATGGAGGTCAGCTATGAAAAAAGAGTATGAGTCCATAATTAAAAATGAAACTTGGGAATTAGTTGAACTGCCAAAAAGAAAATAACCCATAGGTTGTAAATGGTTATTTAAACCTAAGTTTAAAGCAAATGGTAGTGTAGACAAGTATAAAGTTAGGCTTGTGGCCAAAGGGTACTCACAGAGAGAAAGGATTGATTATGAGGAGACTTTTTTCCTGTAGCTAAGTTAAATACCATTAGAATGTTAATAGATATAGCTATTGAGTACCATTGGAGCCTACACCATCTAGATGTGAAATATTATTTTCTAAATGGAGAGTTGAAAGAGGAGGTATACTTAACTCAACCTGAAGTTTTTATAAAAAGGGGGAGGAAAAATTCGTTTGTAAATTAAAGAAGGAATTGTATGGATTGAAACAGGCTCCCAGATCTTGGTATGAAAAGATAGACTTTTTTTTCTTACAACATGGTTATAAGAGAAGTAAAAATGACCCAAATATCTATACCATATTTGATTCAAAGGCGCATATTGTGTTGATTTCCTTATATGTTGATGATTTGATTGTTACTGGAAATTCTAATGAATTGGTTGAATAAATTAAAGTGCAGATGACACAGGTATTCCAAATGAAATACCTTGGAGAACGGCACTACTGTTTAGGTCTTCAAGTTTGGAGGGATTCTAGCTATACTTTTATTACTCAAGGAAAGTATGTCAAGGAATTGATCTGAATGGAATAATTAGTTTGTTGTACTAAATTCCTTTTCAGAATATGTTAAAAGTTCTTAAGGATTCATGAGGTTAATTGCAAGTTTAAACATGAGTTTTTGAGTGTTTTTATGTAAATTTCATGTACGAATTAACATAAACAAATCAATGAACAACAGCATATAACATACATGAACATCACCAAAACAATATCACAGTAGCACATGATGAAGGAGTTCACCCCGCCTAGGCTACATCTCCTTGGTCCAACTTCCAATGGTTTGTCCCCCTCTATTATGTTAAAAAATGTGAATACATCATTTTACAATGCTCAGATAGCTCTGAAACATATTCCAATGGTTCCAGGATGCCCAAAAATTCTTGTCTAGCTTCTTTCTGCTCCTGATTTAATAAAAAACTCTTCAAGTTATGATTTCTCCAAGTTTGGCTACTATTCGCTCTACAAACTCCCCAAATTTCGACACCTAACCCACAATTTTGCCCGAATTTCCACTAACCAGGCGCCATTTCCATCGATTTCAAGGCGAACTTGTCAGACACATTAAATGGCCTATAAGGCCTTATGGACATGTGGGGGGCCACGTGCTCGGGGCTAAGGCCAATGGCTCGCCTCCGATGGTTGGACCCCCACTCCACTTTGATGGTAATCTTGTGGGGTGGTGCATCCAAGGGCTAGCGCCCATCATTGGCCCTTTCCTCGAAATGATGCGGATGTAGTCCTCAAATAAATGCTGCAACCATAGTTTGTTATGAACTATTTGTGTGGTGCGTTGGTAGGAGACTTGGACTTGTGCTTGGAGGTCACGGGTTCGACCCCCACCGGTGCTTCTCGGACCTTAAACAAATTTTTGGTGGCCCTCGGGTTGCCACATGGCAGCCTCTAGTTAGGCCACGTGTCAGCCTATGGTTGGCCACCCTCCATCCAATAGAATTCGTCCAAAACTGAAACAATAGCATCATGCCACTTGGCACCACACCATTCACCGGAGTTGCATAGCCACATGAACAGTCACCCTACCACCTAGTCAAGCCTAGTCAGTGTCATGTCAGCAGCACGAACTGCTGACTGGGTTGTCTTCATTTTATTTTTTAAATCGCTTGTTTAGGAAAATGAGCATAACATGATTTTGGGAGCATACGTTGTCTGTTTCATGTGAAAAGAGTTGCGTCAGATTCAATATGACGAGCACTACACGGTGCTTTAGGTTCCACACTGATCTAAAAACTTTTAATTTTGAGCTATTTTTTGAGCACCTGATCATTCATCCCCACTAGAAGCCTTTTGGACCCCAAAAGATCACTTTCAGTTGTCCAGCAGATGAAGGTACGTTTCTCTCACCTTTCCAATCGCAATCCATTTGGCCTTGGAAGGATTTGTTCCCTTGAGCCCCACTTGAAGGTAGTCCACACTCCCTTGTTTTGAAGACCTTGTTCTTCTGTCAAGAATGGTTTCTTGTTGCAGTTCATCAATATATTTAGGAGAAAAAACCTCGATGGAAGGAATTTGGACATTTTCTCCTTGATCTTCAATCAAAGGAGGCTCATACAACCTTAAATGCTCAACATTAACAACAACATAAATTTGCATATATGAAGGCAAATCCAACCTGAAGGCATTGTCACCAATCTTTTCTAGAATTTTGAATGGACCATATCTAATTAGTTTCAACTTTTTACCTTCTCCTTGGAGCCTCTCTTTGCTAATGTGAAACCAAAATTCATCACTGACTTGGAACTTATAATCTGTGCCTTTATTTGTACCTACATTGGCTCTTTTCTAGCTATTCTTGAACTCTTCGGTGTACCAATTGGATTTGTTCAATGAACCTTCTTGCTTTGTCTATATCACTATGACCATCAATAGCAACATCCTTTCCAAAAATTAAATCCAAAGGAGACTTGGCAAGTACCCCAAACATGCTTCAAATGGTGATGTTTGAGTTGAAGAGTTCTTGGCTTGGTTTTAAGCATGTTGAATGTAGTGCAAATGTTTATCCCACAACTTAGGATGCTTGTTGCAACACCCACGAAGAAGATGTATCACTATCCTATTCACCAACTCTGTTTGACCATCTATTTGTGGATGAAATGTTGTACTCTTTTTCAAATTGGTGTCCATGAATCCCCGCAAGCTTGACCAAAAGTTCCCAACAAAGCAAGAATCTTAATCACTAAAAATGGACGTGGGAAATCCAAAATGCACCCATACATTCTGAAAGAATAACTGAGTAGTTTGTTCAGTTGTAATTTTCCTTTTACATGGCATCAAAATGCACATTTTGTTGAACCTATCCACAACTACATACAGACAATCATGACCTCTTTTTGACAATGGAAGACCTCCTACAAAATCCATAGAAACACTCTCCCATGTCGTGAAGGTACCAGAAGTGGTGTGTACAATCCTACTATTGCTAGGCTTACTGACGACACATAATGAACATCCTTTAATAAAACGTGACACACTTTCAAGCATACGATGGCAATAACAATACCTCTATAGGTGTGTCACCATCTTACTTGCACTAAAATGACCAGCAATAAGAGACGTATGTGCCTCTCTTATGATTTTGAATCTTTCTCCCTGTGGAATACAAAGTTTACCAAGATGGTACAACAAATTATCATGCAAATGATAATCCAATTACTCTACTTGGTTACCTTGACTCAAGCTTGCATAAACATCCTGAAATTCTTGTATAATGCATACTAATCAATATAACTTTCATGCAAAACAGAATTATGCTTAAGTAAAGTAGTTTCATTAATAATATGCCTAGAAATAATATCAACAACTTTATTGTAGATACCTTTCTTATACCTTATTACCAAGTGTAACTGTTGAAGAAAACCCAACCATCGGAAGTGCCTTGATTGCTGCAACATAGATTGAGATTGCAAGTATTGCAATGGATAATGATCAATGTGAATGATTGTTTCCTTACCCATCAAGTAGTGTTCCCACTTTTTCACACTTTGCACTAGTGCATACAATTCCTTGTCATATGTAGGATAATTAATCACTGCACCATTGAATGTTTCCGAAAGAAAATAGATAGCCTTACCATGTTGCATGAGGATTGCACCCATGGCATAGTCACTAGCATCAGTTTGGATCTCAAATGACTGTCTCAAATCTGGAAGTGTAAGTATTGGGGCTGAACTAATCTTTTCCTTCAATGCATCAAAGGTCTTTTGTTGTTTTCCTCCCCACTGAAAAACCTTTTTCACACTAGTAAATGCATGCAATGGAGTTGCTATAGAAGAAAAGTTAGCAATGAATTTCCTCTAATATTGGGTTGCTCCCAAAAACCTCTTACCTCAGAAACTGTCTTGGGCCTTGGCCAATTCAAAATTACATCAACCTTGGAGGGGTTTATTTTCAACTCACCTCCTCCAACAATATGACCCAAGTAAACTAAAGAAGTTTTTCCAAACTCGCACTTTGACATCTTTATTAAATACAATTGTTCTATCTTTAAGACATCAAGTACTTTTCTCACATTCATGACATGTTCATCACGAGATTTACTGAAAATTAAGATGTCATCTAAGTATACTATAACAAACTCATCAAGAAATGGCCTCAACACATCACTCATCACACGCATGAAGATGGCAGGAGCATTACATAAACCAAAAGGCATAACTAGACATTCAAACAAACTTTGTTTTGTCTTCCAAATGTCTCCTTCAGCAATTCTAATTTGAAGGTAGCGACTCCTTAAGTCCAACTTAGTAAAATACTTTGCTTCTTTTCATTGATTAAGTAAATCACCTATTCTAGGCAATGGGTAACGTTCTTTACCATAATCTTGTTCAATGCACGGAATTCCACACACATGAGCCATGTTCCATCCTTCTTTGGCACTAAAACAATAGGTGACCCACATGGCAAAGAACTTGGCCTGATGATCCCTTCATCCAACAAATCTTGAATTTTCTTTTTGATTTCTACACTTTCCATCACTGACATCTTGTACATGCCAATGCTAGGAAGAGGAATATCTTGTTGCAACTGTTTCTCATGTTGGATTCCTCTCTTGGGAGGCAATCCTTTTGGCTCCTAAAACATCTCATCATATTGGTTAACAACATCAACCAATTCAGATTTCAATCTTGAGTCACAACCTTGAAAATCTTCATTATCAATATCTGGGTTTTATCATTAGAAGCACAACATTCTTGCTAGAATTCACCAGTTTTTTCATCTGCCCCACATTAACCAATGAAAGATTTAGTTTCTTGCTATGGGCTCTTACAATGTATTCTACTCCATCTTTGAACAAATGGTATTTTTTTCATGTATTTGGAAGATAGATTTTCTTTCATAGAGATACGGGCTGCCCAAAACTATACCACATATGTCTAATGGCACAACATCAAGTTCCACTTCATTTATGAAATTTGCAGTAATGGCAAATTTCAGTCTACACTTTCTAGTTACTTGCAATTGTGCATTGTCACACAGCCATCCTAATGGATATGGTTTATGATTTGGAATGGTTTCCAAGTTTAAACTTTTGACAATGTTTTCAGAGATAAGATTGGCTTGAGACACTATCGAAAAGAGTATCAATTTTGTTATGTTTTGAGATTACCCTTATGTGAAAAAGTTCTATCCTCTTCTTTTCATTCAGAGTTTCATTGTGTAAATTTGAAGTACTAGTGCTAGCGATGGATTCTTATCCTTTCATACACATGGTTGTAATTTTAGTTTCATCACTCGAATCGGATACCAAATTCTGTTGAGTGGTTGCAGTTGTCTTTTGTTTTCCCTTGTTGTTGAATTTCTTTGGTTTCATCTTAGGATGAAGCTTCCAACAATGAGTGTTATCGTGACCCTCTTTGGAACAATGCTTGCATGTTATTTTCTCTCCTTCCTTTTGTTGTAGCGGCTACAACCACCCTCTAAAATTTTGCCTTAGCTTCATTTTGGAGCCTCCTTACCTACCATCCTAGCAGCATGTCTTGCACTGTCAAGTACATAGGCCTCAAGGGTTTTTCAACAGCTTTCCAGCCTATGCATGTTAGTTTGCTTCACTCCCCTCACAGGCTGCCACTTCAAACTTGGGCTAGTTGCTGCCTGAGAAGCTCCCTCAGAAAATTGCACAATTTTGGAGGGGAACCAACCTTCCCTCCAGAAATTGCATAAATATGCTAGGCTCAAAAATTGTCCAATGCAGTCAGACAGTCTTCCTTGGGAAATTTGTGCAATCTGGACCAGCACTACAGCTCAGCCCAGAAATTACGAAAATCAATTGGGCAGACTATTGAGCTCCAAAATTGTGTATAGCAATCAGATAGGCTTCCTTGGAAAAACTACGCAATCTGGCCAACACTGCAACTCAACCCAGAAATTGCGTAATTATGGGCAGCAGTCAACTACTCCTCCCATAAATTACACAATCCCTTTGGGACAGTCAGCCCAGCTCCTCCTAGAAATTGTGCAATTCTAGGCAGCAGTCACCTGCTCCTCCCAAAAATTGTGCAATCCCTCTAGGACAGTCAGCCCAATTCCTCTCAGAAATTGCGCAAACTCCTCTCTCAGTCAAGCAGGTTGTTGCATGTGCCTTCAGGTTGATCGGTTCCCTCCAGGACCGAGAAAAATTGATTTGCATGCATGGGTTTCTCTTCTCGAAATAGCAAAAGACAACATGCAAAAATAATCCCTAGACCTAGGGATCTATTCTTAACAACTAGAGTTTACATGCAAAGCTCATTTAAGAAACCTCTCGCCAAGTGTCGTTTTTTCCTAGATTTGTGGCATACGTGTCATAACGTTGATCTTATCAAAACTCATCAACCAGACATTGTAGAGCTCATTCGTCACATCTACCTTGTAGCTCTGATATCCCACATTACATCCAAAAGTCTTCAGCACTTTCAGCTTAGTTGTTTCAGGGTAAGTCTGCTTTTCCTATCTTACATTGTGTTTCTGTCGCTTTTTGTGTTTCTCTTTGTGTGAGTGTTATCTACTTGATTTCAATGAGTGCTTGCCATCATTTCAATGTATGTTATCTTGTAGAAGTATCGTTTCAATTTTCATTCGCATCTCACTCCTGCCACATGCATGACATTGTTTTTGCACCGAGGGTCGCCATTGCAGCAACCCGTTTCACACACATGCATGTTTTCTCATTTTTTGAATCATGCACTTGTTGTTTGCATGAATGATCATTCACTCTTGTTTTCACTCAGTTTCACCATGCAATCAGACTTCTCATGTTTTCAGTCGTCTGTCGGTGGGTCTCAGCTACCTCAGCCCAGACATTGCCTTGCCCAGCTAGTATTGTGCATTTCTGGAAGTGAAGGCCCATCCCTCCCTCCAGAAATTGTGCAATTCTAGCCCTACACTAACCTCCAGGATTTCATTGCGTAATTCTGGGAGGCAGTGCCTTGCTAGCCCCAGAAACTGTGAAATGCAGTTTGTTGGTTTGCATTTCACTACTGAATAAAATTGCGCATTGCACAGTCTTAGTCCTTAGCAGGCCAGGCTGGATTGTGCATTGCACAATTCTAGTAGTCATTCAGCCTCCTTACATCCTAGACTATGCCTTCTGCATTTTTGGCAGTCAGTCTCCCAGCCTCCTGGTGAAAATTGCGCAATCTTCATGGATAATCACACAGGTATGTTACATGACAGTCCTTCATCTTGTTTTGGTTTTCGACTGAGAGATTGCTTGTCATGATTGTTGTTGTGTCTCCAGGTATCATAGGTGTTCATCTACCTCTCAGTTGCACAGGTACAATGGCTTCCAGGAGAGCAGAGTTGAAGACACCATTCAGAGCACAAATGGGGATGCATTCGATCAAGTATCTATGAACTTGCCTATCTATGAGGACATCAAGTTGTTCATGGACAAGGATATCAAGATGAAATGGAAGTGGAATCATAGCAAGAACCACCATTAGTAGCACCATAATGTAGCACACCTTCTTGCGACAAATGCAAGGGAATTTTTTTGACAGTGCAGAGGCAGAGCAAAGTTGCAAGTTCAAGTAGATCCACTTGTGATGAAAGAAACTTTGGAGACTGAGGCTATGAGGCGACGACGCGATAAGAGGATCGTGTGAATGCAGAGAGAGAAATAGAGAAGGGGTTGCAGGTGTTGAAGTGGCAACTCAAGGAATAACAAGAGCTTTGCAGATGAGAGACGAAGTTGCAGCAGGAACAGGTACACCAGGAGGCACAACACCCATAGACTCATGAAACTACACCCATACAAGTTATGGACCCATACAATAGCTCGCATGGAGAAGACAGGGTGAGAATTTTTGTCGATCACATGCAAGGTTGTTCAAGAGCATGGATGTCATTGCATGCATGCATGTGATCCCACCCATTTGGCACACTCACCGAGGCGAAGACAAGAAGCAAGTCCGACTAGAGATGAACATGTATTTCGACAAGTTGATGCACATGGTCACCAACACACACTTAGAGATCAACACAGACACTATGTGTCAATATGTTGCTAGTCCAACTCCACTCCAGACAGTGATGCACATATTATTAGACGAGTTGGACAGCGGAGCCAGAGCAGTGTACCTAAATGCAACGAAGGAAAGAGTTCTCTTTCAGAAGGATGTCACTATTGAGCGCACGGACACTATCATGGATGACCAAGCTTGGCATCAATTCGCAACCATCTATCATTGCAAGGATATTGAAGAGTTGGTCTTACCACAAATGTCTGAGTGTTAGTGATGTCTTGCATGGCTTGCTCAAGCCTATTTTCTCTCACATGGTACATGTGTAGATTGTATGTAACATCTTGTCAAGTGGAAGTTCAAGTGTTGATAGTTGAATGTAACATTCATAGAGTAGTTGAAGAGTCATGAGGGTAGGTGAACAGTCACAAAGGGGAATGTCAAGGGTCACCCCACCCTTTGTTATTTATAGTACCTCATAACTCATTGTATAGGGTTTTGGTGAGCCAAGCTTCCGATAGGAGTATCTTAGAGAAATCTTGGAGAGTATTGTAATGATCCTTGGCTTCTCCATAGTGCAGAGCTAGTACATCTCTTTTGAGGAGTAGGCGGCTGTGATTATAACATTCTACTATCAGGACTAGTGGTTGGTCATGGTTGTACTGTATGATTCGGACTTTCACTTCTTAATATAACAGATCCGGCACACTTCATGCATATGTTGTTATTGTATTTCATCTATCTTGGTTACTCTAATGATATATTTATATGTTTTCTTACGCATTCATGTATGGACTCTTTCTATATAAGTATGCATGAATCTTAATGAGATGTGCTATTGGTTTAACCATCACTTTGGATTGTTAGCTTACTTGCTTTCCAGTTTGTTATGCATCTTCGCTCGTGTGTTCCCTTCCAAGCCACGTGCTTCCACATGTTTCCAATGGGTGCACTCACCACACTTCCCGTGTGTTAGAACCATTCATGCACCTTGCTTGGCTTATTGTGCATGTCACACCCTTGCTACCAACAAGGACATCTTACTTACCTCTGCGCCCAACCATGGTCAAGGTGATACCGTACGACCCACTACTGGGACTCCTGCACTAAACAGTCTGAGGTCTAGTTGGGACTTATTACTGAGGAGATCCCCTGACATGTTGGTGGGTCCAACACCATCAACAACTTCTTAATGGTTGTATTTTTCTTTCCTTTCCCTTTGAAACCATTTTCTTTTCCTTTACCTTTAAATGGATTTTTACTACCCTCTTCTAAAGCTTTTTTCCCTCTTTCCTCGAGATGAGTGGCTTGCACACACACCTCACCTACATTATTAGGGTTAAACATAAGGATGGTATGCATAAGGTAACTATGTAAACCCCCTATATACTTCAACAATGTGTCTTGTGATTGCAAATCTACACCTAACATTAAAGGACTTTTTCTTAATTCTTCAGTGTAATCTTGTACATTTTTACCTTTAAGTTGTCTAAAGTTCTGCCAATTCATGATGGCTTTCTGTATATATACTAGAGGATAAAACTAACTTTTAATTGTAGCAATGAAATCAGACTAAGGAATTGAGATCTTACCATGTTTTTTTATCTCTTCTTGTGTCATGGATTCCCACCATACTAGTGCTGACCCTCCATCCTCAAGGAAGCTAGCTAAACCTTTATGTCATTGTCTTGAAAGTTTTGAATTCTGTAATAGACCTCCAACTAATGAACCCAATTGTCAAGCTTCTCTACATTCACTTCACCATTATACATGGGTAGTTCAAATTTAATATCAATTTCTAGCACGGGTGTTTTACCAGTTCCTTTTGAGGTATGTTGATGAGTATGAGTAAGGGTTGTATTAGTGGAAGAGGATGAAGATGCTTGTGAAGTTGAAGAAGAAGATGATGGAGGAGAGGGTGTAGTTTTACCTCCATTTCCATTACCTCCTCCTCCTAAAGAACCTTCTCTTTTGGAGGCTTGGAGCTTTCACCCTATAGTCTAGTATTCCTCTCTTCATAGAGGACTTTTACCATCTTTGTCATGTCAGAGAAATCCTTCCTAAAGACCTTCTCATATTCTGTCATATTTGTAGGCTCTCCTTCATGTGACATGCTCACTAAAGCCTCAACTGCAATTTTAGGTAGAATTGGTGGTGGAGATTGTGGAAAGCTTGCACTCCTTCTCCTTGATCCAACTTCAGGACTTTCAACCAACTTCCCTTCTCCTCTCTTGAGCGTCAACCTTATATGCATCACATTCACTTGCAAACAGTTAATCCTTTTTGCACAAAGAAAACCAAGAGCTCTGATACCAAACTTGATCTGAATGGGATAATTAGTTTGTTGTACTAAATTTCCTTTTCAGAATATGTTAAAAGTGCTTAAGGATTCAAGGTTAATTGCAAGTTTAAACATGAGTTTTTGAGTGTTTTTATGTAAATTTCATGTACAAATTAACATAAACAAATGATTGAATAGTAGCATATAACAAACATGAACATCACCAAAATAGTATCACAACAGCACATGATGAAGGAGTTCACCCCGTGTGGGTTACGTCTCCTTGGTCCAGCTTCCAATGTCTTGGCCTCTCTATTATACTCAAAAGTGTGAATACATCATTTTACAATGCTTAGATAGCTCTGAAACTTGTTCCAATGGCTCTAGAATGCCCAAAAATGCCTGTCTAGTATCTTTCTACTCCTGATTTGGTAAAAAACTCATCATGTTATGATTTCCCCAAGTTTGGTTGTTATTCGCTTTACAAATTCCCCAAATTTCGACACCTAACCCACAATTTCGCCCAGATTTCTGCTAACCGGGTGTCATTTTCACTGATTTTAGGGTGAATTTGATGGATGCCTTAAATGGCCTATAAGGCCTTAAATCCGAATTTTATGGAAATGTGGGGGGCCACGTGCCCCAGGCTAAGGCCAACACCCCACCCCCATTGGTCGAGCCCCCACTCTACTCCGATGGTGGTCCCATGGGGTGGCATGTCCAAGGGCTAGTCCATGTGGCTAGCCCTTTCCCCAAAATGGTGCAGATGCAGCCTTGAAATAAATGTCGCAATCATAGTTTGTTAAGAACTCTTTGTGTGGCACATTGGTAGGAGACTTGGACTTGTGCTTAGAAGTCATAGGCTTGACCCTTGTCATTGCTGCGTTGACCCTAAACAAATTTTTGGTGGCCCCAGGGCTACCACGTGGCATCCTCTGCTTGGGCCACATATCAGCCTGTGGTTGGCCACCTTCCATCCAATAGGTCCCGCAAGGTTCAGACCCTGTGCAACTCCCGATGTTCTTCAAACCTGAAAATCATTCAATTTGAACATACATAGTAGTATAGAAGTAAAGCTTACTCACAAAATTGACTTTATATCATATAAACAAATGATTGATCATACATCAAAACATCATTCATATATTAATTAAAACATAATTTGATGCACAAACATAGTTAATTTCGGAAACAAGACAACATTCCTTTTATTGCAGTAAGTTATAAATAACATGGAGAGAATTCACCTGAGTCTTCTTCTTCTAGCTCCAAGCAGAACCTTCCTCTGAATTCATCCTATCCCAGCCTTCAACAATCTGCATCCATAGCCAACATCATGATATTTCAAGAAAAAGGGAGAATATCTATAATCAAGGAAACAAGGGTTTCTTGAAGCTTGGGGAAGTGCATGAGGCATAGGGATTCATCAAACTCAGTCAAGGATAATCTTACTATAATAACTCTATCTCTTCTCCTCCTTAAGGCCTTCCCATAGAAGTCTATTTATACTTCTCCCAATTAGTTTTTTAGTTGGGAAACAGTTGAGCCATGGGCAATAGGAGGTAATCAACAGGTAAAACCCATGAACTCCGCCCATAATTAAGGAAATTTAATTTTTTTAAGTGTTTTAATACATATAAGTGGGTTGGGTATTGACTGACCCACGTGTACACGCTTTTAGCTCAAGGAAAAGTAGCTTACAGGGAATAAAACACTTTTTTTATATATTTGGACTAAGTCTAGAAGGAGGGGTTTCCCTAGGCCATAAACCAAACATCACAAATACCAAGAGTGGTAAATGGTGCTATAACAACCCGTAGAGAGATATTTATTCAACCTAATGACATTTTAGCTTATAACAACGATATGTCTATGGAGCATAGTGATTTGGCTGTGACTATACATATTGAAACTATCCTTCTTGAAGATATATTGTTTCAATTATTATGCTAGTTATAATAGTCTTATGTCATTGTTGAAACACTACAAAGACATTATTATATTTTGGTTTAAAATCCTTGTTTTCAACAAATGGTTTAGTATCCCAAGTGACAAGCTAGTGGAAAATCAAAAATCTATTATTGTAACCAGTGATACATTTTGAATGATAATAGAATCTAGAAGCTTATATAATATTTTTAATATTTAATAAATGTTTGTTTGTTAACGATTTATTTTAAATATTACCAATAAAAACAAATAGTCGTAATCAACATTTAACACATCAGAGTTCAAATACAAAAATATTTTTAAATTGAAAATTTATTTTAAATATTTCAGATAAAATAATACTTATAAAAAAAATCAAAATATATATATATATATATATATATTATTTTAAATATTACCAATAAAAGAAAATAACCATAATCAACATTTAAGACGTCAAATTTCAAATACAACAACATTGTTAACTTGCAAATTTATTTTAAATATTTCAAATAAAAACAATACATATGGTTACCATTTTATTCCTCAAAATTAGTTGGTCTATTTTATTTTGTTGGTCTAACCCAAGGGGATTCAAACTTTGAATCACATGCTTTACATATTACTTCATAACAAGGTGATTTCCAATTGAGCAACACCTCAAACAGCTTGGTTTATTTTAAATATTTCAAATAAAATCAAAATAGTTCATTATCACCATTTTACTGATCAAGTCTTAATACCTCCAACTTAATTATATAGATAAATGTGATCTATTTTGGAATAGGTTTTCTAAAATTTCCAATATTTACTAAAGCTAAAAAATTATAAATAATATAAATTTAACAATATACACAATCCAACCCTGAAAACCAAACATTTACAAACATTTTTTCATTTTCTAACCTTTAGTACTCTACTTACATTACACATATTGATATTACAAATATTACAACTTCTCATCACTTATTACACATGTTGATGTTACAAATGTTACAAATTCAAAATTTTCAAAGATAAATAAGGAAAAACAAGTATTTTGATTACTATCCCTTTAATTTATATGAATGTTATAGTTTATAGGGCTCACACCCGAATATATTGCCACTTTTAATACTATGGAAACCCAAATTTCAAAATAAAATAAAATTAACGAAGTTGCTTAAGATTGGAAACAATACGACATCTCTTTGAATAAATAGCCCTAAAGCATTCGATCTAAATTGAACAAGATCTTTATTTATTTATTTATTTAGGATGCAACGTAAGATTCGCAACAACACAACTTTTCCCTTTAGTAAACTACTACGAAACATTCGATTTAAATTGAAGAAGATATTTCTGTGGAAAGTAGTGGATGTGTTTCAGTTGCAGGTGGGGAACTGAATGATGGAGGAGGATTGGGTACGTCGTCTCCATTTCCTTCTAACAACCCTGCTCATACAAGGACAGTCTTGCTAGTTATATTAAATGCACCATAATCCAACTTTAGTCAGTCTCTTCACTTTATGTCGATCTTTTATTTTTGTTTTTTATCCTCCTCCTCTTGATCTCCTCCCTAACTCCTCACCCTAAAGCAGCTTGAAAGCTCGTTAGGGAAAGAAAATCTGGCTGGAACGGCTCACCTTTCCAATCAATGTTCTTTCTTCCCCCAACAATCTTTAGCAAAAGCAGTCTGAAACTATAGACATCTAATTTGTCTGTAATAGGGCCCATATTTTCAGCACACACCTTTGGCACAACATATCCTAATGTCCCTATCCTAGTTCTCATTGATACATGATCATCTTCCTTCCCGCAAAGTTTTGTAACCCAAAATTTGAAACTTTTGGTGTGAAGTCTGCGTCCAACAATATGTTGTGAGGTTTGATGTCAAAGTGTATGATCCACTTCTCGCAATCATGGTGTAAATATGCAATTGTACAAGCCCCACCTAAAGCAATTGAATACAATTGTTCCCACGTTAAGGCTTGCTCTTATTTCTTAGTAAAAAATTGTTCCCACATTACGACTTTTTTCAAAAGAAAAAATAAGTTGTCTTTTATATATAAAGAAAGAGAGTTCATCTACATATTTCTTCATCTAATGAAATTTTGTTCTTCTTGTTCTAGCACAGGTTCAAACTTTTCAGCTCTATGCAACCTATAAACCATGTAATATCTATCACTTACAATCCGTAAAAATGGACTTTTAAGAGAATTATAGCATTTTACATGCATGTACAGTCCTTTCAAAAACATATTAAGAATTCATAAACCAAAAATTTATTAATGTTATAAAATATAAAAATTGTTTAAGTTGACTGTGTTGTCTTGGATGTATGAAGCATATGTGATCACCCTTGGAATTCTTGTCACACCTCTTTTGGATAGTGTTATCACTCCTCCGAATCTCCAAGGCTAAGGAAGAGTCCAACTGAGGTAACCACAAACCAATATTTTGACTTGGTAGCTAACCCTACCAAGCCGGAGAGGGCTCTCTCCAAAGGATCACATCCAATAAGGTTGGATAGATTAGGGTTTTAGGCTAGATGTAAAGTGCAGAGGTTTGTTTGATTTGATTTGGTTAGGTAGTCACAAGGATGAGTGAATTAGGCCAAAGGATGAACTAGGTTAGGGCAAAGTGAATCAGAATTGTAGACATCTGATGGGGCAATGATCCAGGATCTTTTGCTTATAGATGTGTTAAAGAATCACATGTAGAAATTGCAGCTTAACCATAGAAATTTAATGTACACATGAGAGAAGAAGAAGAAACACATAAAGCATGAAAGAAGACAAGAAGCTTGATAACGGAGTTTGTCCAACTTGGACTATGTCTCCAAGCCCTACTCAATCAATGGGGAGGCCTTCATTCATTAAATGGCATGAAAAAGAAGAATACAATCATCAATTACAACAAGGAGTCTTATACCTCCATTATGAAAAATGGCCGAAAAATGCAGAACTCAGCTGGAGAAACAGATAGCACCATTGCATTCGTGGCATCGAGAAGAGTTGAAACCATATAAAATTTGTCAAATTTTGACAAAATGAACTTTCGCCCCTCCTGCAAGTTCCTGCCTCGAACCGCGTGCACTACCCTCTCTCCCTGCACTTTTCTACATTCATCGTGTTTTATAACACTTTTTTTGTTACAGTGCTACTTAAAATGGGGAATCTGTTTGTTTATAATAGATATTGTTCGAATGAAAGGATCGACGAGCGCGATGAATCCGACCATTCGACCTTTCTTTGCAACAAAAACCATGAAAATAGCCCTTTTTCCATTTAAAACAATAATACACGGAAACTCTAAAAATTCCAACCGCAAGGCTTAAAAACCAGAACTCAAATTATATCAAGTCTACCCTATTCTCCTGTCGAGTCCACGCTTTATCGCAATTCGCAATGGCCCTTGTAGCAGGGATCACTGATCGTTGATCGCCAATCGCCGATATTGTTGATCGCCAATATCGGTGTATCACTATTGGCCCCATCGGCATATCACAATATCGTTGTCGCTACGGCCATGGGGTCTTTCCTTATACCTTGGCATACATCGACGCCGATCGCCGATGCCTATATCGGTAATTGCATGTCGCCTGGTCTGGGTCCCGATATCGCATACAGCCTGCCCTCGATTGCGATAAGTCAAAGATCGCTAAAAAGAGCATGAGGGTCATGAATTCTTTTTAAACTGAAGAAATGAAACAACCTATGATGATTTTCCCAAAATAGAGCATACGAAGATCAATTCTGCTTATCACACCTTGAAAATCAAACATAATTAGAGTGAAATGGATCATGAAAGGAACAAAACATTCACACATATGAAACTAAAGAAGAAACAAGATCAAAATACCATGCTCTAGAAATCCCACCAAAATAGCTGCAACTTCATCCAATATATTCCATGCCAAAGTCTGAAAGCTATTACAACATCCAAGAGAGTCCAACATGTAAAATGACTAAGAAAATACATAATATAGGATTCAAACCAACTCATCCTAGCCTTAGGGGTCAAATCCATGAGAGGAGGAGTAGTTGTAAGAAAGACTGAACTGATAGCTAGAGTGTAGGGTGGTCAAAGTGACTCATCCCTAACTCTAGCAAATTGATTCATTACATGCCATGTAGGCCATTTAATTGATGTATTTACCCTAGATAATAGTAAAAAACATAATAATTACATCGTCTTGTTCAATTACATGAGTAAAACATCAATCTCCCAAAGTTGAAAGTAAATTTGGAGAGAAACAGTAAAAATTGGAGAACACTGTCAAACGTGCCCTTCCTTTGTCAAACGAGCCCTCTCAGTGTCAAACACGCCCTCCAACTTCAGAGCTTATTTTGGGTGCCTTCCCAGTGTCCAAAGTTTCTCTAAGATAGCTCGTTGGAAAGCCCTTCGATCCTTCTTTCCAGAAATGCCTTCATACTTCCATTTGGAGGTCATTTTCCCTATCAAAATTTGAATCTCCCAAGACTGGTAAAGGCGCAGCAACCAAGCCAAGAAAAAAAGGTAGAAAGGTGGATTTTTTATGGGTTTTGACCCTTTTTGTGGACTAGTTTTCCTCCAAATTCTTAGAAAATGCACTGGATGCATGTCCTCATCTCTCTAAATCCAAACGTTCTGGCCTTTTTTCCATCAGATGCCTCAAAAAAGAGCACAGCACCCTAGGTGTTACGAGTTTTACATATTAATTGTGTTGAAAATACTTTAAAAAACACAGAAAATTATAACTTGCAAAACTTGGTCCAAAATTGTCAAAATTAGTGAGCTGATGGTTGATCATCTGTCTGAGGCATGGAGTGATGCGTCGGCAAGCATATCTGACCTTCTTTTCTCCTCTTTCTTTGTCAAGGATATAATATTTGCATGAGCTCTTTTGACCTTGGCTCTTGCAATTTTGTTTCTCATTGTGCAGTACTTAGCCATCCTTTTCTGCATATCAATATCGCTTTTGGACTTATATAAGAGACCCTCAAGATAAGTGTTCACCCTCTCGAGCCAATGTTCTCGGTTCTCATTTACCATTTTGGAAAATTGTTCATTTAGGGTGAGCTCATTGGCTAGTTCTGCCTCCCTTTGCTTTTCTAGCTCCAAAGCTCTCTTTAGGCCTCTAGACCTTGGCCTTCTTCTTGGTACTTGTTCATCAAGTTATTCACCATATTGTCCATATGCCTCATCAAGTAAGGCCTTAGCCTTTTCAACCTCTCTCTTTGCTTGGATAAGCTCAATCCCCATGAGCTCACTTTTGATCTCAAAGTGCCTGTTCTCCTACTCATAGTATAAGATAATGTATTTGGCCCTTTGCAAATTGACCTAGAGCTCTCCTATGAGTGCATCCTTCTCCATGATGAAAATGGTTGTGTTCTCACAGTCATCATGTTCATCTGGGTCAACTAACTGAAAATCATGCTCTGTCTCATGGAGGTCTTCCTCCTACTGTTGGATTTCTGCCTCTATAACCTTTTCCTTGTCCTTCTGTACCAGCTTTGTCGATGAAGAAGGCAAGGCCCCTCCCACAATCTATGGGGAAAACACTTGTCTATGCCCTCTCTGATAGATATGTGTCAAGGCACCTAAACCAGACTCTTCAAGCTTGTTGCTCTCACCATGCTCAATGTGTTATTGGTCACTACTTGCATCTCTATTAGGTGAATGAATAGGCTCATGAGATGGTGAAGATGAAGGTGATGGTGTGGTTGACTCATCAGAGGAATATGGTTGATTTATGGGCTAAGGTGGAGGAATGGAGATGGATGGATGAGAAGATGAAGGTTCTTCTTGTCCATGCTGAATAGGTGGGACTGTGAAAATCTCATTAGATATGAAAGTGTTCCATGCAATGTTAAGCTGATCAAGGTGGTGTAGGACTATCATTTTGATGAGGGAGTGGTAAAAGATGTTTTGCATTTGATGATCATAATCCTTCCTTTGGGCAATAAATGACATCTTGTTAATGTCCCGGTAAAGATATTAGGGTAGATTAAGCATTTTGACTCTTGTGAAATGCATGAGTAGTCGAATATGATAGGAATAGATTTTGGAAAACATACCCTCACATGTGAAGTACTTCATGATGATTTTCATCATGGGAATATATCTATCTCAAATGTAAGAGAAAGGAAAACTCCTCTTTCTCTCATTCTTATATCTTGGTTTAATATATGGCTCATATTAAAAATGATCCAATTCTCCTTGTTTAAACCATTTTTCCCCTACATTTGGGATCCTATAGGCTTTTGATATGATAGCAAGAGATATAGTAAAGGTGACACCAGCAAGGGTTACTTGTCGGTCATGGAGGTTGGTGATGAATAATCTCATCAACACAAGATGTTGTTGGATCCTTTGCACTTTCTCACAAAACTCAAAACAACCCATATGTTTAAAGTTTGTCACAGTGATGGGAGATGCCATGAGTTCTTTGGTTTTGGTTGGCTTATGTCTAATGATTCTCCCTCCTTTCTTATATTTCCTACTCTCATATTTTCTTCCTCACTCTGACCTCTGTTTTCTTCTTTAGCCATGAGTTATTGGAGTCAAACCCTACGGAAATGATGAAGTGGAATGTAGGTGTTGGGGGTATGGAAGGAGGTGAGGAATTGTGAGGAGATGGAAATAGGGAGGTGACAGGGGTAATTACAAAATGTAGAAATGGTAGTGGGATGCTAAGGAACGAGTTTTAGGAGTGGAATTAGGTTACTAGGATTTTAAAATTAGTATGACTTCCAAAACCAATGAAACACTCTATAAATCAAATGTAAAGGAGAGGAGCAATGCCATCTTAACCTACTTTCTTGCTTGGAGCACCTTGGTGGCAAATTTTTGTGTCTGGAGCAATGTAGGTCACTTTGGGCAACTTCTGGTTGTTCTCGGGCAAATGTGCAACACCATAGTCAATTGCACCCTCCCCTTACAGGCATGCAGCGCCCATAGAAAATACACTAAATTTCCTGGAAAACATGCATCACTAGTTCTAAACACGCCCTCGAGTTTCTAAACAAGTCCTCCAACTTGTAGGTTGATTTTGACTGCCTTCCTGGTGTCCAAATTGAGCTTAGGATAGCACATTAGAAATCTTGTCCTATATAGTTTACAAATGGATCTTCAATTTCCAACATGGACTTGATTTTTCCCTCCAAAATTTGATTCTCCCAAGACTGGTCAAAACGTGCAGAATGAGGGTGCAAAAATGAAGTGTTATCTTGCAAGAACCCTTTGGAGGTCTTCCTCAACTCCCAATTGAGCTCATGATAGCTCATTGGAAATATCTTTCTTCCTAGTTATCATTTGACTCATCAAGAAAGTCATTTGGACACTTCATTGAGGAGAAAAATGGATTTTCCCAAGGTCACTCCATAAGTGCAGCAACTCTCTTGTAGAACCTGTATTTTCGACATTTCTACAAAACCATAAAAACTGTGTAAAAACTGAAGGAGGCATTTCATTCTTGGATTACTATGGATAAAACCTCTCTCACTTTTATAAAATTCATCTCTGTTTGGTTGGAAACATACTTGGAAGCAAAATTAGCCCTATGTGTGGCAAATGATTTGTCCCTTCGAATGACTTCTTGAAAAATGATGGAGACATGATGTTTATGAGTTGGAATTGCCTAATACTTTATGAAATGACCTCCCTTAGTCCTCCTCTGCTCATATGCCTCTGATTCTATAGCCAACCGTAGCTTAGTGGGAGAGGAAATTAGGGTTTAGTGCTTATGGAAAATGATGATTTGGACACCCTTGGGAAAAGACAACTCCCTTTGGCATTCACTTGACTTTTTGAAACATTACCCTTTCACTTGAATATTTCCTTTGACAAGTTGATATTTTGATGGTCTTTAAGAACTCTTTGAATTTGACTTTTCTTTAATGAAGTTGGCATATAGAGATTGAGTTGGCAGCTTAGGAACAATACTTATTACATATAGTGAACATAAAATTACATGATGAAATAAGCATTTCTCTTTACAAATCATCTTCACATGGTGAAGAGATGTTATTTGATCACCCTTTACTTGTCGGACTTATGCAATGGAATGGAGTTTTACTTGAATCTTGGAAACCCTAATGACCTAATGAAACCTTAAAAAACCCTAAAATACCTAATGAGACCTTGAAGGACTAAATTTCAAGATGACATGACTGATGTGATGGCATGATGTCATTAAATTTATGGAAAAAGGATACTCAACAAGATTGAAATGAGCCAGTAAGGATTAAATTTCTAAAACGAGTAAGGGAAACCCTAATTCAACCTTCAGTGACCAAATTTTTGCATGACAACCTAGTGGAATGACAAAAATTTCAGAATGGGACCCTAATATGATATGAAAAGATGATTTTTGATCAATGTTAGAAGTATGCAAATACTGACACTAACATCGGCCTTATTGGGGATGGAAGCTCCTTAGAGGTGTCAAGAATAGCGTAGACCAAGTGCCTAACCATGTGGGCCAATACGGTAAAAAACTTAACTGAAATGCATCACTAAACGCAGACAACTCAAATGACACAAACTCACTCGAAACTGACTTGAAATTCAATGAAAAATGACTCAAGACTTACTTAACTGAAACAAGTACTTACAAAGCCTATTAATGGCAGCAGACCATCGAGATGTGAGGGCTTCAAATCTTGATGAAAACCACCTACCTACTGAAGAAATATGTACAATCATGTGAAGTGAGCCTTCCAATGTAACCAATCCAGCAAATGGCTACTTACTGAAATTCTGCTCTCACTTTCCTCAAGCAAGCAGAATGACGTACATGTAGGCAACTTGCAATAACAATTGAAACTAGGGCTTATGCTAACAAACCAGACAACGTTCATCCTCTCCAATGCTTGCAAAATATTGTTGAAGGGATCTTGAAAATCCGGAAGCATTACCTTGTCTTGAGATCCAGTAGCAAAAATACAAGTACTCCCTTCATTTTGATCTAAAATAACAGTTGGTTGTTGATTGATAGGAAAGCATAGGGAAGTATAACCTTATGTTATCTGAGTGTTGGTTGTAAATTTGTCGAACATGAGAAATCCGTACTCGATTTCTAGCATACTCCCTCTCTTAGCTCACACTCCTCAAATTCATAGTCTAAGTCATTCTTAAACAGAAAACATTCTTCAAGATTATCAACCATGACAGCCTTATCAACTTCATGAAAGAAAGAAATATCTATTATTTGATCTATAAATCTAATTTCAATATTGTCCTCATTTTCAAAAGTGGAAGAAGTTTCATTAACACCTTCTTGACTATATGAACACTGCAAACCTGCATTAGCTTAGGCTGTAACATGACTTTTCAGGAGTTGATCTATCTCATCTTCAGACAAAGGAGATAGTACTTTTTGTTTTCTTTTGCTAAAACAGTAATTGTCTTCTTTCCATCCTAAAGTTTGACAATGATGTTGAATATCTTCATTAATTTCAAGCAAAGGAGTATATAAATTTTCATCATACTACTGATTCATTTCATGTGATTCCTTTTGACTCTCAAGATGCAAAATTCCTTCATTTTCAAGCAAAGAGGAAGCTATTGTATGCTGACTATGATCTTGTGTATCAAAGTGACTGGCTTCTTCAGACTTTTGTTGAAGGGAAAAATCAAAGAATGCTTCAATGATTTCTTCATCATCCATACATTCGATATCATCAAAACTTTCAAGATATGCAATGAAACCTTCATTATGATCACAAAATCTTTGTAAAGAAAGAAAAGACTTCACATAATGGTTGGAAAGAACAACATGGAAATCTTTTAGAGAACATAAGCTTCCATCTGGTAACCCTTCATGCCATACCCTAGTTTTATCTTTAAGGGTAGCCATAAACAACTTCATGAGACAATCCTCAAGAAACTCAACTCTTAGTCTACATACATGTACATGAAACCTTACTAAATGCAAAGTAGCATCATCTTCTTGTTCATTTTTAAAAATAGGATGATTTTTAAACCAATCAACATAAGGCATAGGATTTGGAAATCCAGGGATCTAAGATCAATCCATAGGAGCATACCTGGGATTTCTTCTTGTAGTAGAACTCATCTTGACAGCAATGTAGTCACCAAGAAGGATTTCAAACTATTGGTTCTTGAAAAGTGGAGTCACCATGAAATGTTGATTTTATGGATCTTTCAGTCAATGGAGTCGCCAAGTGAATGATACAACCTTCCTTTGTGTCCAATTGTTTTTCACCATCAAAAATTAGATCTAAATCATTGTCATTCTTTCCCGGGGAAGATAGAGCTTTCACTCCCCGGCAATGGCGCCAGTATGTTAGCTCTCCTCCAAATCTCCAAGGCTAAGGAAGAGTCCAACTGAGGTAACCATGGACCAATATTTTTACTTGGTAGCTAGCCCTACCAAGATGAAGAGGGATCTCTCCAAAGGATCACATCCAAGAGTGCTAGATAGATTAGGGTTTTAGGCTAGATGTAAAGTGCATAGGGTTGTTTGATTTGATTTGGTTCGGTAGTCACAAGGATGAGTGAATTAGGTCAGAGGATGAACTCGGTTAGGGAAAAGTGAAGAAAAATTGCATACATATGATGGGTCAAGGCAAGGTACTTTAAACTTCGTAGTATAGTGATGAGATGGCTTAGACTATTAAGATGTTAAAAAGAGCATGAGGGTTATGAATTATTTTTAAACTGAAGAAATGAAACAATCTATGATGATTTTCCCAAAACAGAGTATACAAAGATGAATTTTGCTTATCACACTTTGAAAATAAAACATAATTAGAGTGAAATGGATCATGAAAGGAACAAAACATTCACACATGTGAAACTGAAGAAGAAACAAGATCAAAATACCATGCCACAGGAATCCCACCCAAATAGCTGCAACTTCATCCAATATATTCCATTCCTAAGTCTGAAAGCTATTACAACATCCAAGAAAGTCCAACCTATAAAATGGCTAATAAAATACATTATATAGGCCTCAAACCAACTCATCCTAGCCTCAGGGGTCAAATCCATGAGAGGAGGAGTAGTTGCAAGAAAGACTGAACTGATAGCTAGAGTGTAGGGTGGTCAAAGTGACTCATCCCTAACTCTAGAAAATTATTACATGCCATGTAGGCCATTTGACTGATGTATTTACCCTAGATAATAGTAAAAAAACATAATAATTACATGAGTAAAACATCAATTTCCCAAAGGTGAAAGTAAATTTGGAGAGGAATAGTGAAAATTGGAGAAGACTATCAAACGTGCCCTCCAACTTCAGAGCTGCTTTTGGGTCCCTTCCAGGTGTCCACATTTTCTCTAAGATAGCTCGTTGAAAATCCATTCGAGTCTATTTTCCATATATGCCTTCAGTTTTCCATTTGGAGGTAATTTTCCCTATCAAAATTCCAATCTCCCAAGACTAGTAAAGGTGCAGTGACCAGGCCAAAAGAAAAGGAAAAAAGGTGGTTTTTTTTTTTATGGTTTTTGACCCTTTTGGCTAACTAGTTTGCCTCCAACTGCTTAGAAAATGCACTGGGTGCATGTCCTCATCACTCTGAATCCAAAAATTTTGGCCTTTTCTCAATCATATGCATCAAAAAAGATCGCAACACCCTAGGTGTTGCACATTTGACATATTGATTGTGTTGAAAACAATTTAAAAATCACAGAAAATTATAACTTGCAACACTTGGTCAAAAATTGTCAAAATTGGTGAGCTAATGGCTGATCATCTATTTGAGGCATGGAGTGATGCCTCAGCAAGGATATCTAACTTTCTTTTCTCCTCTTTTTTGGTCAAAAATTCAATTTTTGAATGAGCTCTTTTGAGCTTGGCTCTTGCAATTTTGTTTCTCATGGCTTACTACTTAGCCATCCTTCTCCACATACCAATATCCCTTTTGGCCTTGTCTAGGAGACCCTAAAGATGAGTTTTTACCCTCTCAAGCCAATGTTCTCGATTCTCATTTACCATTTTTACAAATTTCTCATTTAGGGTGAGTTCATTGGCTAGTTCTGCCTCCCTTTGCTTTTCTAACTCCAAAGATCTCTTTAGGCCTCTAATCCTTGGCCTTCTTCTAGGAACCTGTTCATCAAGTTGTTCACCATATTTTCCATATGCCTCATCAAGTAAGGCCTTAGCCTTTTCAAGCTCTCTCTTTGCTTTGATAAGATGAATCCCCATGAGCTCATTTTTGACCTCAAATTTCGCGTTCTCCTGCTCATAGTATGAGATAATGTATTTGGCCCTTTGCAAGTTGACCTGGAGCTCTCTTATGAGTGCATCCTTCTCCATGATGAAAATGGTTGTGTTCTCACGGTCATCATGTTCATCTGGGTCAACTAACTGAAAATCATGCTCTGTCTCATGGAGATCTTCCTCCTACTACTCAATTCCTACCTCCATAACCTTTTTCCTTACCCTTCTGTACCATCTTTGCTAATGGAGAAGGCAAGGCACCTCCCACAATATGTGGGGAAAACACTTGCCTATGCCCTCTCTGATAGGTATGTGTCAAGGTACCTAAACCAGACTCTTCAGGCTTGCTGCTCTCACCATGCTCAATGTGTTCTTGGTCACTGCTTTCATCTCTGCCAAGTGCATGAATAGGCTCATGAGATGGTGAAGATGAAGGTGATGGTGTGGCTGACTCATCAGAGGAAGATGGATGATGTTGGGCTAAGGTGGAGGAATGGAGGTGGATGGATGAGAAGATGAAGGTGCTTCTTAGCCACGCTGAATAGGACCTGGGATTGTGAAAATATCATTATATATGAAAGTGTCACATGCAATGGTTATGCTGATCAAGGTGGTGTAGGACTATCATTTTGATGAGGGAGTGGTGAAAGATGTTTCGCATTTGATGATCATAATCCTTCCTTTGGGCAATAAATGACATCTTGTCAATGTCCTGGTAAATATAATACGGTAGATTGAGCATTTTGACTCTTGTGACATGCATGAGTACCCGAATATGATAGGAATGGAGTCTGGAAAACCTACCCTCACATGTGAAGTACTTCATGATGATTTTCATCATGAGAATATATCTGTCTAAAAGGTACGAGAAAGAGAAAATCCTCTTTCTCTCATTCTTGTATCTTGGTTTAAGATATGTCTCATAATAAAAATGATCCAATTCTCCTTGTTTAAACCATTTTTCCCCAACATTTGGGATCCCATAGGCTTTGATATGATAGCAAGAGATATAGTGAAGGTGACACCAGCAAGGGTTACCCAGCTGTCATGGAGGTTGGTGATGAATAATCTGGTCAACATAGGATGATGTTGGATCCTTTTCACTTTCTCACAAAACTCAAAACAGCCCATATGTTTAAAGCTTGGCACAGTGATGGGAGATGCCATGAGTTCTCTAATGTTGGTTGGATCATGTCTAATGATTCTCCTTCCTTTCGTACATTGCCTCCTCTCTTGTCTTTCTTCCTCACTCTGACCTCTATTTTATTCCTCAACCATGGGTTATTGGAGTCAAACCCTAGGGAAATGATGAAGTGGAATGTAGGTGTTGGGGGTATGGAAGGAGGTGAGGAATTGTGAGGAGATGGAAATAGGGAGGTGACAAGGGTAATTATGAAATATGGAAATGGCAGTGGGATGTTAGGGAATGAGTTTTAGGAGTGGAATTAGGTTACTAGGATTTTAAACTTAGTATAACTTCCAAAACCAATGAAACACTCTATAGATCAAATGTAAAGGAGAGGAGAAATTCCATCTTAACCTACTTTCTTGCTTGGAGCACCTTGGTGGCAAATTTTGGTGTTTGGAGCAATGTAGGGCGCTTTGGGCAACTTCTAGTTGTTCTCAAGAAAATTCGCAGAACAACAATCAAATGTGCCCACCACTTACAGGTGTGTAGTGCCCTTAAAAAATACACTGAATTTCCTGGCAAAAGCGCAGCACCAATTATGAAGGCGCCCTCCAGTTTCTAAACACGCTCTCCAAGTTCCAAACGCACCCACCCACTTGCAGGTTGATTTTGACTACCTTTCTGGTGTCCACATTGAGCTCAGGATAGATTATTGGAATGATTGTCCTGTATAGTTTTCAAATGTATCTTCAATTTCCAACATGGACTTGATTCGGCCCTCCAAAAGTTGGTTCTCCCAAGACTGGTCAAAAAGTACACAATGAGGGTGCAAAAATGAAGTTTTATGTTGCAAGAAACTTTGGGAGGTCTTCCTCAACTCCAAATTGAGCTCATGATAGCTCATTGGAAATACCATTCTTCCTAGTTATCATTTGACTCATCAAGCAAGTCATTTGGACACTCCATCGAGGATAAAAATGGATTTTTCCAAGGTCACTCTAGACATGCAACAACTCTCTTGTAGAAACTTTATTTTTAACATTTCTATAAAACCATAAAACTTGTGTAGACACTAAAGGATGGTTTTCATCCTGGGACTATTATGGACACAAACCTCTCTCACTTTGGTAAAATTCATCTATGTTTGGTTGGAAACATACTTGGTAGCAAATACGGCCCTATGTGTGGCAAATGATTTGTCCCTTGGAATGTCTTCTTGAAAAATGATGGAGACATGATGTTTATGAGTTGGAATGGCCTAATACTTTCTAAAATTACCTCCCTTAGGCCTCCTCTTCTCAAATGTCTCTGATTCTATAGCCAACCCTAACTCAGTGGGAGAGGAAATTAGGGTTTAGTGCTTGTGGAAAATGATGATTTGGACATCCTTGGGAAAAGACAACTCCCTTTGGCATTCACTTGAATTTTTGAAACATTACCCTTTCACTTGACTATTTCCTTTGACAAATTGATCTTTTGATGGTCTTTGAGAACTCTTTGAATTTGACTTTTCTTTAATGAAGTTGGCATATAGAGATTGAGTTGGCAGCTTAGGAATAATACTTATTACATATAGTGAACATAAAATTACATGATGAAATAAGCATTTCTCTTTATAAATCATCTTCACGTGGTGAAGAGATGTTATTTGGTCACCCTTTACTTTTCGGTCTTATGCAATGGAATGGAGTTTTATTGGAACCTTGGAAACCCTAATGACCTAATGAAACCTTGAAAACCCCTAAAAGACCTAATGAGACCTTGAAGCATTGAATTTCAAGATTACATGACTAATGTGATGGCATGATGTCATTAAATTTATGGACAACGGATACTCAGGAAGGGGTAAATTTCTAAAAGGAGTAAAGGAAGCCCTAATTCAACCTTCAATGACCAAATTTTTACATGACGACCTAGTGGAATGACAAAAATTTCAGAATGGGACCCTAATATGATATGAAAAGAGGATTTTTTAACATTGATGGCAGTATGCAAATACTGACACTAATAGATAACATATCTGCAACAAAGTTTTTCTCCCAAAAGATGTGTGAAAAAGAAATGTGCTAAAAGGAACCCATCATAGATAAAATGCACTTCATCCAATATGACATCCTTGGAGTTTGAAAATTGTTTATCCCTTTAATCCAATCAATGCATCCTTTTGACTCCAAAAATACCTGCAAGTGGTTGATGTTGAGCCATAGTGTTGAGTAAAGAAGACACCAGGGTGCTCTAATTTGTACCCATTTTTGTTTCCCCACCTTCCCACCAGAAATGGAAGTAGTTTCTTGGTTCCCTAACAATAAGAGCAATGCATCCACATTTAGTATTGTTGCATGCGCCATCAAATAATCCAACAGGAAACTTCCTCCAAATATCTTGTGAGATTAATTTTCTTCTTTTGATTTCTTGCTTGCCTATCTCTGAAAGATATGTTGCTATTACCAAGGAAGTTTGTCTGATTTCCACCTTCTTATGATCAAAAATCTTGTTGTTCCTGCATGTCCATATGCCCCATATAATATAAAAGGGTAGGGAACAAAACCATTGATGAGTATTAAACCATATTTTGAAACATGTCTCAAAATTGAGATGCATCCATTGACCATCAATCTAAAATATGTGCAGTGCAGTATGCCAAAATTTCTGCAACTATAGGGAAATTGATAAGGAGATGTGAACATTCTCCGAGTGAAGCGAACAAAGCAGGCAGAGTCCTGGTCCTAAGAAACCTCTACGTGGGATATTACTCGAAGTGAGTATTTTATCATGGAGGGTCAACCATCCAAAACATTTTAGTTTTAATGGTAACTCCCATCTCCAAATATTATGCAGCCAGTTGGGAACCTCAGCAATAGTAACTGGGTTGGTAATATGCTTGTATATATAATGAACAACAATTTGTCTCTCGGAATTGTTACCTTCCTAGGTGATCCTGTATGTCTCATCAATGAGGTATATTACAATGGCCTCTACTTGTATAATATAGAGGTCCCATTTTGAAGCCAATGAACCTGTAAGATCTATGTCCTATGCCTGATACCAAGACTAAATATATGGAGAAGAGATACTATGAGAGATAATGTGAGAGAAATAAAACATACTTCTACCATGTAGATGCTGGAGAAGAGGAGCACATAGTGTGTGTGAGCCCATAAGACATTTTATGTTATCTAAGCCAACCGCCCATGTTAAGACTTACTCATGTTTCTTAGTAAATATAAACGTATCCATAGATCCATTCACCATGTACTCATATAACACAACACTTATAATGGTTTCAAAACAATATCCCAACAGTTGAACCAAATTTCTCTCTTTGAAATTCAAATACATTCTTTCCCAATGGATTTGTGAAAATATAAACTAGTTTATTTTTGGAACCACAAAAAGCAAGTACTATGTCCCCATCATTGACAAGCTCACAGATGAAATGAAAACAAGTGTCAACATGCTTGCTCTTTTTGTGGAAAACATGATTTTTTGATAAAGAAATTTCTGAATTTTTATCATTGTAGATTAGAGTTGGCTCCTTCTGAATATTTGAAATATCTTTCAATAATATTCTCAACCACACAGCTTGACAAGCTATTGAATTTACTGCTACATATTCTGCTTCTGTAGAAGATATTGAAATGATTGACTATTTCTTGGATGCCCATGAAATCAGATTGGTTCCAAGATGAAAAGCATACCCTGAGGTGCTTTTGTGGTCATCTAAACTCCCTACATAATCGTTGTCTGTATAACTGAAAGTGAAAATTTTCAGAATGTGTATAGAACTAACCATATTCTATTGTCCCTGCAATATACCTTAAGATCCTTTTTGCAACCTTCCACTGA
Organism: Pinus taeda; assembly: GCA_000404065.3. NCBI lineage: Eukaryota > Viridiplantae > Streptophyta > Pinopsida > Pinales > Pinaceae > Pinus > Pinus taeda. The sequence continues at coordinate 184,122 of APFE030986546.1, forward strand.
TAAATCTTAGGTGACTATATAAACTTGGAGACAAAACTTGTTGCAATCATAATAGCAAGTCTAGTTGAAATGAGATATAATAAGCTACCGACTAGACTTTTATGCAGTGTGGCATCAAGTGGTGGTGCTACATCTTCTTTTCTCAATTTTGTGCCTTGAGAAATTGGCGTATTTTCAGGTTTACAATTTGTCATATGGAACTTTTGGATGATATTAGTTGCATATTTTTGTTGACCAAAAAAATTCCATTGGTAGATTGGTGAATTTCAATGCTTATGAAGTATTTCATGACTCTTAGATTTGTCATATCAAACTCTGTTTGAATTGTTGTTTTGAAATCTTATAACATCATATTGCTTGTATAAAGAAGATCAGCTACATAAAGGCATACAATAAGAACTTTACCTTCATGAATTTTGATATACAAATTTGGCTCATGATTGCTTCTGTAAAAACCACTTTTGATGACATAGTTGTCAATGCGACTGTACCAAACTATTTGAGCTTATTTCAAACCATACAAATCTTTCTTCAATCTATATACCTAATGATCCTGTCATGAAACCTCAAAATGAGGAGGCTTCTCTACATAAACTTCTTCCTACAATATACCATTTAGGAAGGTAGATTTTACATCAAGCTGATACACTTTCCATTTGTGTTGATGTGTTGTTGAAAAAATGGTTCTAACAGTGTCTAACCTTTCTACTAGAGCAAAGGTTTCACCATAGTCCACGTCAAATTGTTGTGAGAATTGTTTGGAAACCAGCCTTTCCTTATGTTTTTCAATCTCTCCTTTTTCATTCAACTTGTTCTTATATACCCATTTTACACCAATTCTGGTTTTGTCTCTAGGGAGATCAACTAATTCCCAAGTCTTATTCTTCTCTATGTCAGCAATTTCTCGGTTCATTGCATCTACCCAATACCTTTCTTTAACTGCTTCTTCAAAATGAGTTGCTTGATATGAAAGAAATCAAAACATATTCTGCTAGTCAAACTCATGCTCATACTCATATATTTCTCTTATGCTTCTTGTTTTTTGATTGTCTTCTGAATATGTTGAATCATTGGTGGATTCACTGCTTGAAGATGTACCATTTTCAGAATGGTATGGTTCTTCTTGAACCTGCAATCTTGGTGGTTGTAGTGTATAAAAAGATTGATTTGAAGATTCATCAACATTATTAGACCACAGTTTATTTTCAAAAAAATTGACATCTCTTCTTAAAACAAACTTCTTGGTAACTAGATTATAAAGTCTGTAGCCATTTTACTACTCACTATAGCCTATGAAAATACATCTTTCACTCCTATCATCAAGATTCTTTCTTAGCTGCTAAGGAACATGTGAAAATGCTATCGATCCAACAATTCTGAAGTGAGATACATTTATCATTTTACCATCCCATCCTTCTTGAGGAAGTGTATCTTGGAGACTAGTTATTAGAGATCTGTTGAGTACATAAATTGTTGTCAAAACTACTTCAGCCCAATAATTATTTGACAACTTCTTCTCATGAAGCATACATCTGGCCATGTTCATAATCGACTGCTTTTTCCTTTCTACTACTCCATTTTTTTGTGGAGTATATCTTGTTGTGTTCTGCATTATGATTCCTTGTTTTTAACAAAAGGCTTTGAAGTCATTGGAGGTGTACTCTCCTCCTATGTTGGATCTGAGTACTTAGAGAGGCTTTCCAATTTGTTTTTTTGCTTATTCTTTGAACTCTTTAAATCTTGAGAATGTATCTGATTTATTTTTTAGAAAATATACCCATATCTTCCTGCTATAATTATCAATGAATGTCAGAAAATAAAGACTACCACCAATGGACTGTGTTTGCATTGGACAACATAAATCTACATGAACAAGCTCTAAAGGCTCTTTTTCTCTAGAGGAAGGTGTGGTAAATCTATTTATTTTATGCTTGGATAGAAAACAAATGTCACAATTACAGTGTTTTTCATTCATAATAGAGAGATCAAAGACAACTGGCTATTTCTGAAGCTAACTTAGAGCCTTGAATGGGATATGGCCATATCTAGAATGCCATAGATGAGACTCATCTATTCTTGATACCTTGTGGACTAAATACTACGATAAATTTCAACTTCTAAGAGTCAAAGGAAATATCCTATTTTTGGTTTTTTCAACCTTTGTTATCAATGTTCTATTGGGAGGTTTGTTATATATATAACATTTTATCCCTTGAATTATTACATCATAACCATGTTCCATCAATTGTCCTACACTAATGAGGTTATGCTTTAGATTTGGAACATAATAAACATCAGGAATGTATTTATGTTCATTCTGTTTAGTAAGAATAGGGACAATACCTTTCCTTCAGCTTTAATGCAAGAATGATCTCCAAGGCTAATTTTTGATGTATTAAAGAATCAAGATAAGAAAGTAGGTTTTTGTTACCTGTCATATGATTGTTGCAACCACTGTCTAGCAACCATAGATCCTTGTTGTCAGTGTCCTTAGAAAGATGATAGGAATGAAACATTGTTTCATAGGATTCTCCTCCATTGTTGGAGAGATGGACATTGTCTCTTTGTTGATTTGATTGTTTCTTTCTGCATTCATGTTCATAATGCCCAAATTTCTTGCAGTAATAACATTGGACATTATATTTGCTCCATGGTATACTTCTCTGAGTTTGGTTTTGTGGAGGTCTCCACTACTCTGTTGCATGATGATTTTCTGATATTCCTTTGCATCGGCCTTTGCCTCTCTTGTTGCCTCCTTTATACACTCTTCCTCTACCAAAAGAAAGTTTTTTTTTGAAAGCTTCTTCCATGGAATCTTCTACCATGTTGAGTCTTGTTTCATGTGCCATAAGTGATCCAGTCAACTGTTCTATTGAGAAATTTGTAAAATATTTGGATTCCATAATGGTTGTTACAATCATGTCATATTTCTTAAGCAGATTTCGAAGGACTTTTTGGACGATTTTGTGATCTGAAATGGTTTCACCAATGAGTTTGATATCACTGACTATTCCCACGACTCTAGTCATGAATTGATCCAATTTTTTTGTGTCAATCATCCTAGGGTTTCAAACTGTGATCTCAATGTGTGTAATTTAACGGTCTTCATTGTATCATTACCTTGATAAATAACTTTCAATATTTCCCAAGCTTCATGTGTTGTGAATGTGTTAGTTATCTTGTCGAAAATAGAGACGTCGACTGAGTTTTGTATCCAACATTTGGCTATGTGTTCTTTCTTTCTGAGCTCAATAGTTGCATTCCTATGATTATTGGACATGCTTGCCCATGTTTCTCGAGTCGACTCTACATAGGTAGTCTGAAGTGTATCCCAACACTTTTGAGCTTGCAGAAATGTCTTCATTCCTAAGGACAAAAACTCATATATTTTTCCAAAAAGAGTAGGGGTGTGTGGCAAAGAGCTTGAAGAATCCATTTCTTCAAATTCTGATGTGCATTCCTTTTTACAATGTTCTCCCAAAACTAAAAAAAAAAATAACTTTTAAAAAAATGCAGTGCTTTTTGTTTCAATAATAAATTCTTCCTCCTTCCCTTTTTTAAGGAAAATAATATTTTATTAAATAAACTCTTCTAATTAAAAAATATTTAAATAAAAAATATTAATACAAAAGCTGCTTTTTAAAAAATTACTTTACAAAGATGAGACTCTTTATAAGAAGAGCATCTCCCTTTTGACTATGAGAACCCTTTATCACTTCAATTAAAAAAAATGAATTGTGTAAAATCTCCCTTTTAATAAAAAATTTGAACCATGGGACTGACATGAATTCCACCCTTTTAATAAAATCTCCCTTTTAATTCCTCGTGGAGCCCTCGTTGAGTTGACTTACAGGAAATCAGCCAACAAATTTCTCATGGAGAAACTTGGACCTTGGGTTGCGTTGCTGCGTCACGGTGAGTTGGTTCGTTCACGGATTTTGATGTGATTGTGCACCGCCTTTCCCGACAATATATGGAAGCATTTAAGCGCACTTCATTTGACAATCGTAAGTTTGCATGTGTCAACGCATGCGCTATGCTGAGCATGGATGCGTTTCACCCACTTAATTTTTTTTTATCATAGGTTCCTCTTCTACGGAAGACAATCAAGTTGTTCAATATATTGAAAGGATTTTGGGTCTTTATTGCTCTCTCTAGAGTCTTATGTGACTTAAAGTTATGGTATCATGACAAACAAATGAAAAACGAAAAGTGGAGCAGGGATTTCTCTTCTCAATATTAAAAATGGGCTAAATAGATTATATTGTAAACATAAATAATAAATGACTCAAGTAGAACTCGACACCTATGGAGTAGAACTGAAGTAAAATTGAATTTCCTATGACACCTAGCAGACAACATAATCAAATGTGATGACACCTAACTCACAGTGATATTAATATCTCTTAACACACTAATTGAGTTGCCCCTTGGGACATGTTTATTGTAATATTAAAAAGCGCGTAATAATTAATTTTTTTTATTTAACCAAAGTTTTAATATCAAATATAATTTCCTTTCAAGCAACAATTTCAATTCAATACTTGTAAACAAACAAAAAAGGTCAGATTATGAACTGGTGTCAAATAAATATTTTGTTTCTTTTGTAAAATTTCTACAATGGACAAGGGACAAACTCCTTTGCTAAAATTGAGTGAGGGATGAACTCTCTCACAAAATGTTTAATAAAATAAATGTTTGTTGGTTTTTCCCTTCGAAGTTTCTAAGGTAATATTGGTGTCCATTTATGTGCTTTTCTATTGTTTATCTTGATGATGATGTTACCTTGCATAGCATTGGAAATTACATCATTCAATGTGTCATTAATAAGATCTCATTAATTAAACAATGTTAATAATGCAAAGTTGCAGCAGAAAGCATTAAGTTAACAAGTTGCACTAATGATTATTACTTTATGAGATTTTATATTCTTTTTCTAAGCTTACTTCACTTAATGATCATAACGATATCAATTGATTATCAGTTCAGGAGTATGTGATAAGTCATTTGGGAATATTACATGCTAGTAAAACAGGTAAAAATTTATAATCCTGTATATTGTTGTACAAGGTATACTGATGGATGTTACAGACTTGCTCCTTTTTCTAACTAAATATAAACTTATCGAGAGATCCATTGACCATGCACTCATATAACACATCATTTGTAATGCTTTCAAAGCAATACCCTAACAATCTTACTAGATTGAAGTGACGGACACATCCAATGATGGCCACTTTGTTCATGACTTCGATCTTGTTGTGCCTTTTCTTGTCCATAATTTCAACAACCAATAAAGTTTTGTTTGGAAGGTTGCCTTTATACACAACACCAAAGCCTCCTCCTCCCGACTTTTCTATAAATTTGTTTGTGATATTCTTGAGCTAAGCATGTGTATATTTGGTTTGCATTTCAAATACAAAAAAGACCCTATTGAATCACGTTACTTTGTTCTATATGATTTTTTCTTCATATTTTTTATAAATATCACATACACAACTCAGAGATCTATTTTTTGTTGGAATACTTTAGCTCCATACTATTCCTACGCCCTCTAAATGGGAAGTTCAATGGCTCATCCCTAAATGTAGGATCTCCCTCCCTTAATTTTTTATGGATAACTAATAGTGTCTTCAATGCAACCATCCAACTAAGATTCGTATGCAATCAACTAGTAAGAGCATGTATATAGTAAGTTATATCCCCTTAAGGCCAAGCTGATGAGGTTTGTTGCTTCATTTCCATTGCTTCAACCACTTAATTGTTGCCAGTAATATCTATTTTAGTGGTAGAAACCATCAATACCGATTTAATTATCTTTGTCTGATCACCAACTGGCATATATGTCATCTCCAGCATCTAAACCCTTGTCTTTTAAAGATTTCCTAAAGCCAAACTCTAGCTCTTAGATACCAAAGCATCTCTCAGGTCAGGCTTTCGTAGTGGAATAGTGAGAAAACACACCATTGATTGAGGTGAATGAGATATTAACAATGGTGAAGATAGCAGATTATAATCAACAGACAGCTATATGCCATTTTAATGGTTTTTGGCCTCCAATGTCTGCTCTCTAGAACTGGGTTAATCAGAACTAGTACCAAAATCTACATTTGTTTCATTCAAAAGGATATTTTGTCACATTATTTAAAAACCTTGAATACCAGAAAAGGGTTTTTTACAAGTGCCATGGTTCTAGAGCTGAGCAGGTCTCTCGATACAACATTGATTTTGGACTTTAACCCTCTCTCCATGAAATCTCTAGCTACTCTGGTATGGGTAAGGCTCCCAAACTCACAATTACAATGGATTCAACTAGATGTCTTGGAAAAATCAGTAATTCACTTGGTCGCTACATCAAAACAGATAACGAAAGATTGGCTTCCAGTTTCATCTCATTCATTTGTATATGTGTTGAATTGGATCTAATTGAAGGACTTGCAGATAATATTATCCTCAAGTGGGTTGGAAAGAATTTCTCTTAATTTTTAGACTATGAAAACAAAACTTTTAGGTGTAGAATTTGTTAACAACCAGGGCATATTCAGGATGTTTTGCCCTTCCTCAAAGGGGTTATTCGACTCCTAAAAGAAGTGGAAACCCAATCGAGGATGGCATGACCAGAAATTCGCTTCAAGTGGCAAGGCCTCAGTAAGTTCAAAAGTTAATATTCATTAGCAAAAGCCACCCCTATCTCCTTGGCTTCTCAAGATATAGAACAATCCATTGTGGCACCACCCCATTCCTCAGTAGAGGAGAATCTTGAGCCTAAGGATAAGTAAACAACATCAGTAATAATTGTTTTGGCAAGTAGCGGGCATAAACGCAACCACAAGTCTAACCATTCATAAAAAGATAAATAAATTCGATGTTTGGCATATCTAGGAATGATGGAGCTCTCTCAAAAGAATGAAGATATGGTCTTCTCCTCAATTGTAAATGATAAATATGTTGGTTGGGTAGATGTTAATAGGAAAAAAGGGAAAAAAAAGGGAAATCCATGAACAATCATGTTATGTAATACCAAAAATGCTATGAAGCTTTTGGCATCCTAATGTAATTTTCTTTTTTAAGTTAATGGAAATGAATTTACAAAAAACAAATATATATCTATATATATATATATATATATATATATATTAGATATATATATATATATATATATATATATATAATATATATATATATATTATATATATATATGTTTAATGTGATACTTCACTTTCCAACAAAGAAGAACATCACAAACTTAGAAATAAAAGTCCAATAAGTTTTTTTCATGATCATAATACATCCATGTTTTTAAGTTTTTCACATGTTGTTGTTTTGCTTTCTAACAAATAATGGCATCCTAAAAGATAATGTAAAAATAAATATCTCAAACTTATAAATAAAAGTCAAATGAGATTTTTTCATGATTATAATACATCTGTGTTTTAACACTTTTGACATGTTGTTGTTTTACTTTCCAACCAATAAGGGAATCCTAAAAATAATGTAAAAGTAAAGTCATCTTCTTCCATGAATCATGACTATTAAATACTTTTTTTTAACTCATTGACATGTTTCAATTTCCTTTTATGTGATCTGATGGATGAAAGGCCATGTTGAAATAAGAAACTTCTTGTTACACTTTTTTCTAGACATCAAGCAATTGCAATCTTCTTTTACTCACATCATTTTCATTCTTATATACAAAGAAAATATATGAACACTGACATATTATTCAAGGATAGAATGGAGCTCCAATAAGGTACTCATAATATCAAAGGATCCTAACATAAACAAATTTCATATTATTTCAAAGGTTAATTATTGAAGGAATTCCATAGTGAGAGAACCTTTGATATTAAATGATTAATTTATGTAGATGTTTCTATTGCACTATGGTAACCATTTTCTAGAATAAAAATTTTGATAGAAAAGCTATGGTGCCCCCCACAACTATAATAACTTCATGAATTTTTCATTTTTTTTGGGACTTCATGCTAATATCACAAGTAGCGAGTTTTTCTTACATATATATCTCTCAATCTCTTTCTTTGGACTTAAAACCATTTAAGTCTCTTTATCACAAGTAGTGAGTTTTTTTTACATATATATCTCAATCTCTTTCTTTGGACTTAAACCTTTTAAGTCTCTTTAGACTTTCACCTAAAAAGGGTGATGGAAATATCACTTTTATTAGTTCACCCATTTAACTTTGTTATCATCCAATAATATTATTTGGTTTTTTTCTTGGGAAACAAAAACGATATTATTTTATTTTTAATAATAAAGATATAGATATATCGAATTATAAGAAAAAAAATTAAACAACTCTTTTATATTTCAAAAGAAGAAAATCATTTTCCTTTATTAAAATAACATAAAATTTTTAAGTATATATTTTTCATAATTAATAAATTAATTTCTTAACATTAATTGATTAAAAATAAAAATATTTACCCCCAATTAGTTGCATAGTTTCTTGGCTAAGAGCTTGGCTCCCCCTCGGCCCTATTTTCATAATTTAGTTGTATGACCTAGCAATATTGTTAGTGATTCATCGTTCAACTCTTGGTCCTAATCTTGACTTCCTCCAACATGGGTAACTCTAGTCCCTAGCCTCCTTGATGAAAGAATCACCTCATCAGCACTCCTATGGAGTCGAATGGTTATACGAATCCCACCACCATGTACAAATATTTTGTGATTATTTTAAATGTGAACATCTTAATCCCTAAGGATTCACTGAGCTTATCTCTCTCACTTGGAGCCTATGTGTTTACATTGTTTCGTTCATTGGTGCTTTAGAATTTGCTATGGTGCTCAGCTGAAATACCTCTTCTTCCTCCCTGGTGCCTTGTTCTAGCCTTTTTTGTGACCTTCACTTTGCACTACACTTCTCCTCTATTGCCTTCCTTCACATTACTCATTGACAACTTCCCTCCTTGGAACCTCACTTTTCTCCATTCCTATTACCCTTTGAGGCCTCTACCCTTGCACCACATCTTTTTTGGCTTTCTTTCTTTTCTCCCTTCTTCCAACATGCTTCAGAATGAATGAGGAACTACAAGGGCTCTGTGAATCATGGCGCTGGAAATGTATGTGCTCAATATCGAGCCTTTACTACAATAAGGAGATTTTGAGCTTTCACCCTGAACCTTATCCAAATGGATTTAGATCGAACCACTATAACAATCATGATTGACTACAATGATTTTACTAATGCCAAGGTCCTTGCATCTGTAGCTGAGTGGATGTAAGACTCAGGACACACTTGCACAGATAAAATCAATACCTATGTACTATAGATATTTGCTAGCACATAAAATCCCTTTTGGGCCAAGTGTTGGAAAAAACCCATGAAGCTTGGAGAGAGATATCTTTGCAACCTAATGACATTTTAGTTAATAACAACGATATGTCTATGGAGCACTGTGATTTGGCTATGCGATTGAAACATATTGAAACCATCATTTTAGAGAAAAAGGACATGCTTCTCTAGGAATTCCTATAGCTTCAATTGGTGTCTCCATGTCGACATGATCTTCTTATGGCTACAGTGCAACTTGAGCTTCCTAAGATAGAATTCTCAATGTTCTTGGTCTCCATTTTCTATACATAGCATCACTGCTAGAGTGCAACTTGAGCTTCCTAAGATAGATTTTTCATGTTCTTGGTCCCTATTTTCTATAGGTAGCATCACTGCTTTTATGTTACAAACAAGAAGATATATTGCTTCAATTATTATGCTAGCTATAGGAATCTTTTGTCTTGGTTGGAACAGTACAGAGACATTGGTATTTTTTGGTTTAAAATCCTTCTTTTTCACAGATGATCTAGTATCCCAAGCGGTATCCCGAGTAATAGATTGTGATAATTGTTGACATATTTTTTGAATGATCAATAAAATCTAGAAACTTACACATAAAAAATATTTTTAGTTAACCATCTATTTAAATATTACAATTAAAAAGTTATACCCACGAAGAACATTTATCACATCAAATTTCAAATATAGCAATGTTTTTAACTTGCCGATTTTAAATATGTCAAATAAAAACACAAGTATTTAAAATAAAAACAAATACCCATAGCCACCATTTTACTACAGAAAAAAATTAGCCTATTTATTTTAAATATTTCAAATATAATCAAAATAATTCATTATTACTATTTTACCCGTCAAATTTGATAATTCCAACTTAATAATGCAAATAGATGTGCTCTATTTTAAAATAAATACTTTAAAATTTACAATCTTCAAAAATATATAAACTATGTAAATTTAATAATGCAGAAAATACGCAAAATCTAACTGTTAACCGTTAAAAATTAAAGACTTAAAAACAGTCTTTCATTTTCTACCCTCTGCTCTTATACTTGCATCACAAATACTCATATTACAAATTCTTAACCTTATAAAGCACCATAAAACTTGCATGACAAATACTCATATTACAAAGAGTTTCACCTTACAAAGAACCATAAAAGATCACTAGCCATATAATTTATATGAATATTATAGTATATCACGCTCACAACCTAAGATATTGCCCGTCTTGATGGTATGGAAACCCAAATTTCAAAATAAAATAAAATTAACGAAGTTGCTTAAGACTGGAAACAATACAAGCTTGCTTTGAAGAAATAGCTTTGAAACATTCGATGCAAATTGAACAAGATCTTTATTTATTTACTATGTAGCGTAAGATTCACAACAACACAACGTTTGCTTTTACTAAACCGCGATGAAACATTATTTACTAAACTGCTTTATTTATTTACTATGGAGCGTAAGATTTGTAACAACACAACCTTTACTAAACTGCTATGAAACATTAGATTTAAATTGAAGATGATCTTTGCGTGGAAAGTAGTGGATGTATTTCAATTGAGGAGGATTGGGTACGTCGTCTCGACTTCCTTCTAACGATGTATTTCAGTTGTAAGGTTAGAGTTTTAGATTAGAGTTAGCTTTTATTTTTTATGAGATGGTTTTAATTTCTTTAAATTAAATGTAAATTATATATTTCTGATTTTATGATTAAGGAGACACAGGGTACTATTTGGGTAGTCTCCAAGTGTAGCTTGTTCACTTGTCAGTTGTTAGTTTAGTGTGTAAGTCTCATTCTAGTTTTGTCTTTCCATTTTTTAAGATGGCATCAAAGCTTGGTGAGTTGGGTTTGTGGTGAGAGAGCTTTGGTGGCTAGATAGAGAGCATTGGTCGCTGAGTTGGGTATGTGGAGAGCCATGGTGGCTAAGTTGAGCCTTGGTGGCTGAGAGCCATTGTGGACGAGATTGGAGAGTGTGTAATCCTTGGTTGTTGAGAGCCTTGGTTGTTGGTTTAATTGTCTTTGTGACAGAGCGCTAAAATTTTGAGGAAGCCTGATCAGCGTTGGTTTTAGGGGTTAAACCCATGATGATCAGCAACGTTGGCTCTGCTCTGTGAAATAGTGTTGATCAACACTGGTTTTAGGGGTCAAACCCCCACTGATCTAGAAAACTTACAAAAAAAAAGTTAACACGACCTGCAGTACAGTGAAAGGGTGCTGGTACTTTTTTGCCTGCTGGAGGCGGCCCGAGACCAGAAGTGCCTGAGTTGGTGGTCTTGTCGAGCATTTTTTGAAGGCCATCTATCTAGATTTCGATCTGCAGCACCTGGATCTAGAACTGTTGAAGGATCTGGAGTTTGATCCATAGGTCAACTTCAAACTTCGAATTCTCTTCTTAGTATACTTTTCACGGCTCCGATACCATGTAGGAAATCTATGTAGGTTAACCTGATAATGCAATATAAATCAAAGTGGAATATTATAACCTACTTCTACTATCAATTTGTAGAAACTTAAAGATCAAGCTGAACAATATAACCAGAAGAAGAAGAATCAATGTCACAATACACATGAAAATACTTTGGGGAAAGCCTTAGCTAAAAACCCCACACTATTGTATTATCATACAGGTGTAAATACATAGGAATTATACAAAGCCTTAGCTCTCATAGCTAGCCAGCTCTCAGTACAATCCTCACAGATGCTCACAGGCTATATTGGCTTCTCTCCAACCTTCCTCTCTACCTCCAAGCTCATATTTCCTTGCGCTTTTCCTTGTGGATGATTTGCCTATTACCAAGTGGAAAACCCTCCTTCAAAACTGCGCAATCCTCAAGGATAAATACTTGGCTGCATGCATGAGTTTTCTCCATGAGAAAACATATGCAACTGATAGTACATTGTCCTTGAACATTAATCTCAACTAAGTCTTTCTCAGAATAGACATGCATGAGTTTCAGATGAGGGAATCTTCAGTTAACTAGAGTAGCACTAGTTGATGCATTAACTATTAACTCACTATTAGTTCCTCAAATAGTTTGGAACTAATTTAACTAGACTTAACTCAGTAAACTGAGTTAATTGATTACAACACAAATATAACTCAATCTTATCTCTTTAATTTAAGGGATAACTCTTGCATGACTTCAGAAAGACTTCTGACTTGAATTTCTCCAACTAATTAATTTAAAATTAATTAATTAATTATTTCCAAGTAGCTGTTAAGACTAAATTTGATTTTAATTCACAATCTAATTCAAGGACAAATTAAATTGGAATATTCCTTTTGTCATATTTCAACATGAGTGAAGGACTTCCAAATAATATTATCCTCAAGTGGGCTAGAAATAAATTCTCTCAGCTGTTAGACTATGAAAACACAACCTTCAGGTGCAGAAACTGTCAACAACCAAGGCATCTTTAGAATGTTTTCCCTTCCTCAAAGGGGTCGTTCGACTCCTAAGAGTAGTGGAAACCCAATCGAGGATGGCATGGCCACAATGCTGCTTCAAGTGGAAATACCTCGACAAGTCCAAAATATAATGTCCATTAGCATAAGCCACCCCTTATCTCCTCATCCTCTCAAGATACAGAGCAATCAATTGTGGCACCACCCCATTCCTCAGCAAAGTAGAATCTTCAGCCTAACGATAAGGAAACAACATCAACAATAATTTTGTTCGCAAGTAGTAGAAAGAAATGCAACAACGAATCTAACCATTCATACAGTGATAAAGAAATTTCATTTCTAGTGGATTCGGGAGTGATGGAGCTCTCCCAAAAGAATGAGAATATGGTCTTATTCTCAATTGTAAAAGATAAATATGTTGTTTGGGTAGATGTTCATAGGAAAAAAGGGAAAAAAAAGGGAAATCCATGAACAATACTAGTATATAATACCAAAAATGTTATAAAGCTTTTGGCATCCTAATGTAATTTTCTTTTTTAAGTTAATAGAAATTAATTTACAAAAAACAAAATTTGTTTAGCCTGATATTTCACTTTCCAACAACGAAGAACATCACAAACTTAGAAATAAAAGTCCAACAAGTTTTTTTCATGATCATAATACATCCATGTTTTTAAGTTTTTGACATGTTCTTTCACTTTCCAACAAATAAGGGCATCCTAAAAGATAATGTAAAAATACACATCTCAAACTTATAAATAAAAGTCAAATGAGTTTTTTTCATGATTATAATACATCCATATTTTTAAGCTTTTGACATGTTGTTTTACTTACTAACAAATAAGGGCATCCTAAAAGATAACGTAAAAGTAAAGTCATTTTCTTCCATGAATCATGACTATAAAATACTTTTATTTTTAGCTCATTGACATGTTTCACTTTCCTTCCTTGTGATATGATGGATGAAAGGCCAAGTTGAACTAAGAAACTTCTTGTTACGCCTTTTTTTTTAGACATCAAGCAATTGCAATCTGTTTTTACTCAAATCATTTTCATTCATATATACAAAGAAAAAGATGTGAATGATGACATATTATTCAAAGATAGCATGGAGCTTCAATAAGGCACTCATGACATCAAAGGATCCTAACATAAACAAATTTCATTTTATTTCTAAGTTGAATTATTGAAGGAATTCCATAGTGAGAGGACCTTTGACATTAAATGATGAATTTATGTAGATGTTTCTATTACACTATGGTAACCATTTTCTAGAATAAAAATTTTGATAGAGAAGCCATGTTGCCGCTCACAACTATAATAATTTTATGAAATTTTTGTTTTTTTGGAACTTCATGCTAATATCACAAGTAGCAAGTTTTTTTACATATATATCTCTCAATCTCTTTCTTTGGACTTAAACCTTTTAAATCTCTTTAGACTTTGACCCAAAAAGAGTAATGGAAATATCACTTCTATTAATTCACCCATTTAACTTTGTTATCCTCCAACAATATTATTTAGTTTTTTTCTTTGGGAAATCTATATATTATATATTATATATATATATATTATATATATATTTTAAGTTTTAATAAATAAAAATATATCAGATTGTAAGAAAGAGTTAAACAACTCTCTTAATATTTCGAGAAAAAAAAATTCATTTTCAAAAAAATTTAAATATATATTTAAATAAAGGAAGCGAATACAGAAAATGTAAGAATTGTTCTGTGAATATATAAAGAAACGAAAGAGATTGAATTGGACAAAGTCAGGCTTCACTAATTCCGCGTGCCTTCTCGCTTCCTGTCCATTGAAATTTCTCCACTGATTGGGTGGAGACACTGACCCTCTTCCCAAACTCATGAGCATTCATTTTTGAGATATTACCTCAATATCCATATTTTGAAATTGAAAAGAGGTTTTGACAGTTTCCGAACATCTATTCCAACGATACAAGACAAGTAAACGAAAGATAGTCATTGCTTTTTGAAGATCAGAGTATATATAGAAATCTATCTAAATTAATATATTGAAAATGGAAATTTTGGGGAGATAATATTTGAAGATGAGAAAAGTAAAATGTAAGGTAGAATTTTCTTTGTGACAAAGCGCTAAAATTTTGAGGAAGCCTGATCAGCGTTGGTTTTAGGGGTCAAACCCATGATGATCAGCGTTGGCTCTACACTGTGAAATAGCGTTGATCAACACTGGTTTTAGGGGTCAAACCCCCACTGATCTAGAAAACTTACAAAAAAAATGTTAATGCGACCTGCAGTATAGTGAAAGGGTGTTGGTACTTTTTGCCTGCTGGAGGCGGCCCGAGACCAGAAGTGCCTGAATTGGTGGTCTTGTCTAGCGTTTTTTGAAGGCCATCTATCTAGATTTGGATCCGTAGCACTTGGATCTGGAACTGTTGAAGGATCTAGAGTTCAATCCATAGTTTAGCTATAAGAGGATTTGGAGTTTGATGCGCAAACCGGCTATTAGAGGATCGGGAGTTCGATCCACAGACTGGCTATTAGAGGATCGGGAGTTCGGTCCCAAATCGACTGTTGCAAGATCTGGAGTTAGATGTAGATCAACTGTTGGAGGATCTGGAGTTAGATCCATAGATCAACTATACATTAATGAGAGCAATATGCTCAATGGGACATGTTATGCCAACTCGAAGTTCAAGTTGTAGACGGTGCTTGAGGGTTCCAATGTGTGAACAATTGCAAACGAAAATGACGTAAAGTCGACTACAACTAGTGGTGCTACAGCTGTATCAGTTCAAGATTAGGAAAAGACGTCGTTAAAAGACAACATAATCCCTCACATTCGAGAATGCAAAACCACCAATGAAATTTGGATGACGTTCAGGAATTTCTATGAGACAAAAAATAAAAATTGTCGGTTGCATCTGAAGAGTAAGATTCTCTCCATTATAATGGAGGAGAATGAATCCATTGTTGCATTCATCTCATGAATCAAAGAACTGAGAGACAAGTTGAGTGACATAGTTGAGAAAGTATCCAATATAGATCTCGTCACAATTACCTTAAATGGTATGATAAAGAATTATCAAATGTTCATTATAGGGCTTGCGGCAAGGGAGAAATCTCCCACCTTTGAAGAGTTGACAAGGACCTTAATGCAGGAAGAAGAGAGGCATATGAATTTGAAGCCTCAGAATGCAGATCTGGCGTTGGTGGCAAAGAAAAAGTTCGTCAAAGGGAAACCATGAGGAGGACAAAAAAGTAGTGGTTCATCCCAGAAAAATCCATTTCAAGGTATGTCATCCACACTAATAATGATTCAGGAATTAAGTGTTTTTACCATGGCAGAACTGGTCATATTGTTAGAGATTGTTATTTGTGTCTAATGCTACTCTTTGTATTGAGACTGATAAGGTTGAAACCCGGTTTGTGGATTCTGGAGCATCCGCTCATATGACAAGTAATAAACATTGGTATGAAAATTTTAAGGAGACCAGCAATGGTGCTAACATCTAACTTGGAGATGATAGAGCATATGAAATTAAAGGGTATGGAGATATTCCTATAATATTGCCTAATGGTAATATTAGGTGTATCGAGAATGTCATGTATATCCTTGGTGTTAAAAAGAATTTGATCTTTGTCTTCATGATTGCAGATCAGAATTTAGAGGTAGAATTTTTCAAAAACTTATTTTTTTATAAACGATTTGATGGATCATCAGTCGACCGCATCAGGAGTACGATTTGGAGGCCTTTATAAGTTGAATGTTACAAGCGTGCCACATCAAGCTTTAACTTCAATGACTATGACTATAGAGAATCTTTGGCATCAACGATTTGGTCACATCAACCTTTATGACTTATTGCTGCTACAGAAACAAGGTATGGGTGATGGACTTCTTGTTTTAAAGAGTGAACATATCGATTGTGAAGGTTATGCACTTGGGAAGATGCACAGGGATGAATTTCCCTCTAACTTAAATAGGAGAAAGAAAGATATACTCGAACTTGTGCATAAATATATATATGTGGACCCATGCAGACAAGTCCTTAGGTGGAGCTTATTATTTCTTGTTATTTGTTGATGACTACACAAGATATTATTGGGTATACTTTCTTAGAAGGAAAAGTCATGCTTTTGAATATTCTAAAGAGTTTAGAAATATGGTTGAAAAACAGACAAGGAAAGTCATCAAAATTCTCCGCTCAGATCAAGGGGGAGAATACAGGCTTGGAAACTTCATCAAATATTGCAGAGATCATGGGATAACACAACAGTTTACAGTACCCCACTCTCCACAGTAGAATGGGGTTGCAGAGTGGAAGAACAAAACTCTGGCACAGTGTGCACGCAGCATGATAAAAGGTAAGAATTTATCCAATGGTCTTTGGGTAGAAGTAATTAGCACTACAGTTTACTTAAAGAACAAAAGTCCAACTAGGTGTCTAGAAATCAAGACTCCATTTGAGGCTTTGTATGGAATCAAACGTGCAGTCCATCACTTGAGAGTATTTTCTTCTAAAGCTTTTGCACATATTCCTAAGGAGGATAGGAAGAAATTGGATACTAAAGCTATAATGTGCATATTTATAGGGTATTGTTTTGATTTCAAATCATATAAGATATTTAATCCATCTGCTCACAAGGTGTTTATGAGTAGAGATAGTGTCTTCAATGAATAGGTTGATGAAGGGAATAAAGTTATGAGTAGTGGCACATGCCTTTACAGATTGATGACAATAATGATGATGCCAAAGACAGTCATTTATAGTAATAGCAGCAACAACAAAAAGAGGAACCTAGCGATGTGAATACATTCAACAGTCCATTCAGAGGTGAGCAGGAAATCACACTCACTTACCTACAAGGTACAAAGATTATGCTTTTATGACTAGTATTTTAAATGTTGGTGAGCCCGTGAATTATAATGAAGCAAATCAATATGATGAATGGAGGTCAGCTATGAAAAAAGAGTATGAGTCCATAATTAAAAATGAAACTTGGGAATTAGTTGAATTGCCAAAAGGAAAAGAACCCATAGGTTGTAAATGGTTATTTAAACCTAGTTTAAAGCAAATGGTAGTGTAGACAAGTATAAAGTTAGGCTTGTGGCCAAAGGGTACTCACAGAGAGAAAGGATTGATTATGAGGAGACTTTTTTCCTGTAGCTAAGTTAAATACCATTAGAATGTTAATAGATATAGCTATTGAGTACCATTGGAGCCTACACCATCTAGATGTGAAATCTAATTTTCTAAATGGAGAGTTGAAAGAGGAGGTATACTTAACTCAACCTGAAGTTTTTATAAAAGGGGGCAGGAAAAGTTCGTTTTTAAATTAAAGAAGGAATTGTATGGATTGAAAGAGGCTCCCAAATCTTGGTATGAAAAGATAGACTTTTTCTTCTTACAACATGGTTATAAGAGAAGTAAAAATGACCCAAATATCTATACCATATTTGATTCAAAGGGGCAGATTGTGTTGATTTCTTTATATGTTGATGATTTGATTGTTACTGGAAATTCTAATGAATTGGTTGAATAAATTAAAGTGCAGATGACACAGGTATTCCAAATGAAAGACCTTAGAGAACTACACTATTGTTTAGGTCTTAAAGTCTGGAGGGATTCTAGCTAGACTTTTATTACTCAAGGAAAGTATGTCAAGGAATTGATCTAAATGGGATAATTAGTTTGTTGTACTAAATTCCTTTTTAGAATATGTTAAAAGTTCTTAAGGATTCATGAGGTTAATTGCAAGTTTAAACATGATTTTTTGAGTGTTTTTATGTAAATTTCATGTACAAATTAACATAAACAAATCACTGAACAACAGCATATAACATACATGAACATCACCAAAACAGTATCACAGCAACACATGATGAAGGAGTTCACCCCGCCTAGGCTACATCTCCTTGGTCCAACTTCCAATGGTTTGTCCCCCTTTATTATGCTAAAAAATGTGAATACATCATTTTACAATGCTCAAATAGCTCTGAAACATATTCCAATGGTTCCAGGATGCCCAAAAATTCTTGTCTAGCTTCTTTCTACTCCTGATTTAATAGAAAACTCTTCAAGTTATGATTTCCCCAAGTTTGGCTACTATTCGCTCTACAAACTCCCCAAATTTTGGCACCTAACCTACAATTTTGCCCGAATTTCCACTAACCAGGCGCCGTTTCCATCGATTTCAAGGCGAATTTGTCAGACACATTAAATGGCCTATAAGGCCTTATGGACATGTGGGGGGCCACGTGCTCGGGGCTAAGGCCAATGGCTCGCCTCCGATGGTTGGACCCGCACTCCACTTTGATGGTAATCTTGTGGGGTGGCGCATCCAAGGGCTAGCACCCATCATTGGCCCTTTCCTCGAAATGATGCGGATGTAGTCTTCGAATAAATGTTGCAACCATAGTTTGTTATGAACTATTTGTGTGGTGCGTTGGTAGGAGACTTGGACTTGTGCTTGTAGGTCATGGGTTCGACCCCCACCGGTGCTTCTCGGACCTTAAACAAATTTTTGGTGGCCCTCGGGTTGCCACATGGTAGCCTCTAGTTAGGCCACGTGTTAGCCGATGGTTGGCCACCTTCCATCCAATAGAATTCATCCAAAACTGAACCAATAGCATCATGCCACTTAGCACCACACCATTCACCGGAGTTGCATAGCCACATGAACAGTCACCCTACCACCTAGTCAAGCCTAGTTAGTGTCACGTCAGCAGCACGAACTGCTGACATGGTTGCCTTCATTTTATTTTTTAAATCGCTTGTTTAGGAAAATGAGCATAACATGATTTTGGGAGCATACGTTGTCTGTTTCATGTGAAATGAGTTGCATCGGATTCAATATGATGAGCACTATACAGTGCTTTAGGTTCCAAACTAATCTAAAAACTTTGAATTTTGAGCTATTTTTTGAGCACATGATCATTCATCCCCACTAGAAGCCTTTTGGACCCCAAAAGATCACTTTCAGTTGTCTAGCAGATGAAGGTACGTTTCTCCCACCTTTCCAATCGCAATCCATTTGGCCTTGGAAGGATTTGTTCCCTTGAGCCCCACTTGAAGGTAGTCCACAGTCCCTTGTTTTGAAGACCTTGTTCTTCTGTCAAGAATGGTTTCTTGTTGTAGTTCATCAATATATTTAGGAGAAAAAACCTCGATGGAAGGAATTTGGACATTTTCTCCTTGATCTTCAATCAAAGGAGGCTCATACAACCTTAAATGCTCAACATTAACAACAACATAAATTTGCATATATGAAGGCAAATCCAAGCTGAAGGCATTGCCACCAATCTTTTCTAGAATTTTGAATGGACCATATCTAATTGGTTTCAACTTTTTACCTTCTCCATGGAGCCTCTCTTTGCTAATGTGAAACCAAAATTCATCACTGACTTGGAACTTATAGTCTGTGCCTTTATTTGTACTTGCATTGGCTCTTTTCTAGCTATTCTTGAACTCTTTGGTGTACCAATTAGATTTGTTCAATGAACCTTCTTGCTTTGTCTATATCACTATGACCATTAATAGCAACATCCTTTCCAAAACTTAAATCCAAAGGAGACTTGGCAAGTATCCCAAACATGCTTCAAATGGTGATGTTTGAGTTGAAGAGTTATTGGCTTGGTTTTAAGCATGTTGAATGTAGTGAAAATGTTTATCCCACAACTTAGGATGCTTGTTGCAACACCCACGAAGAAGATGTATCACTATCCTATTCACCAACACTGTTTGACCATCTATTTGTGGATGAAATGTTGTACTCTTTTTCAAATTGGTGTCCATGAATCCCCAAGGGCTTGACCAAAAGTTCCCAACAAAGTGAGAATCTTAATCACTAAAAATGGACGTGGGCAATCCAAAATGCACCCATACATTCTGAAAGAATAACTGAGTAGTTTGTTCAGTTGTAATTTTCCTTTTACATGGCATCAAAATACACATTTTTTTTAACCTATCCACAACTACATACAGACAATCATGACCTCTTTTTGACATTGGAAGACCTCCTACAAAATCCATAGAAACACTCTCCCATGGTCGTGAAGGTACCGGAAGTGGTGTGTACAATCCTACTATTGCTAGGCTTACTGACGACACATAATGAACATCCTTTAATAAAATGTGACACACTTTCAAGCATACGATGCCAATAAAAATACCTCGATAGGTGTGTCACCATCTTACTTGCACTAAAATGACCAGCAATAAGAGAAGTATGTGCCTCTCTTATGATTTTGAATCTTTCTCCCTGTGGAATACAAAGTTTACCAAGATGGTACAACAAATTATCATGCAAACGATAATCCAATTACTCTACTTGGTTACCTTGAGTCAAGCTTGCATAAACATCCTGAAATTCTTGTATAATGCATACTGATCAATATAACTTTCATGCAAAACAGAACTATGCTTAAGTAAAGTAGTTTCATTAATAATAGGCCTAGAAATAATATCAACAACTTTATTGTAGATACCTTTCTTATACCTTATTACCAAGTGTAGCTGTTGAAGAAAACCCAACCATCGGAAGTGCCTTGATTGCTGCAACTTAGATTGAGATTGCAAGTATTGCAATGGATAATGATCAGTGTGAATGATTGTTTCCTTACCCATCAAGTAGTGTTCCCACTTTTTCACACTTTACACTAGTGCATACAATTCCTTGTCATATGTAGGATAATTAATCACTGCACCATTGAATGTTTCCGAAAGAAAATAGATAGCCTTACCATGTTGCATGAGGATTGCACCCATGGCATAGTCACTAGCATTAGTTTGGATCTCAAATGACTGTCTCAAATCTGGAAGTGTAAGTATTGGGGCTGAAATAATCTTTTCCTTTAATGCATCAAAGGTCTTTTGTTTTTTTCCTCCCCACTGAAAAACCTTTTTCACACTAGTAAATGCATGCAATGGAGTTGATATAGAAGAAAAGTTAGCAATGAATTTCCTCTAATATTGGGTTGCTCCCAAAAACCTCTTACCTCAGAAACTGTCTTGGGCCTTGGCCAATTCAAAATTACATCAACCTTGGAGGGGTTTATTTTCAACTCACCTCCTCCAACAATATGACCCAAGTAAACTAAAGAAGTTTTTCCAAACTCACACTTTGACATCTTTATTAAATACAATTGTTCTTTCTTTAAGACATCAAGTACTTTTCTCACATTCATGACATGTTCATCACGAGATTTACTGAAAATTAAGATGTCATCTAAGTATATTATAACAAACTCATCAAGAAATGGCCTCAACACATGATTCATCACACGCATGAAGGTGGCAGGAGCATTACATAAACCAAAAGGCATAACTAGACATTCAAACAAACTTTTTTTTGTCTTCCAAATGTCTCCTTCAGCAATTCTAATTTGAAGGTAGCGACTCCTTAAGTCCAACTTAGTAAAATACTTTGCTTCTTTTAATTGATTAAGTAAATCATCTATTCTAGGCAATGGGTAACGTTCTTTACTGTAATCTTGTTCAATGCACGGAATTCACACACATGAGCCATGTTCCATCCTTCTTTAGCACCAAAACAATAGGTGACCCACATGGTAAATAACTTGGCCTGATGATCCCTTTATCCAACAAATCTTGAATTTTCTTTTTGATTTCTACACTTTCCATCACTGACATCTTGTACATGCCAATGCTAGGAAGAGGAATATCTTGTTGCAACTATTTCTCATGTTGGATTCCTCTCTTGGGAGGAAATCCTTTTGGTTCCTAAAACATCTCATCATATTGGTTAACAACATCAACCAATTCAGATTTCAATCTTGAGTCACAACCTTGAAAATATTCATTATCAATATCTGGGTTTTATCATTAGAAGCACAACATTCTTGCTAGAATTCACCAGTTTTTTCATTTGCCCCACATTAACAAATGAAAGATTTAGTTTCTTGCTATGGGCTCTTACAATGTATTCTACTCCATCTTTGAACAAATGGTATTTTTTTTCATGTATTTGGAAGATAGATTTTCTTTCATAGAGATACGGGCTGCCCAAAACTATACCCCATATGTCTAATGGCACAACATCAAGTTCCACTTCATTTATGAAATTTGCAGTAATGGAAAATTTCAGTCTACACTTTCTAGTTACTTGCAATTGTGCATTGTCACATAGCCATCCTAATGGATATGGTTTATGATTTGGAATGGTTTCCAAGTTTAAACTTTTGACAATGTTTTCAGAGATAAGATTGGCTTGAGACACTATCGAAAAGAGTATCAATTTTGTTATGTTTTGAGATTACCCTTATGTGAAAAAGTTCTATCTTCTTCTTTTCATTCAGAGTTTCATTATGTAAATTTGAAGTACTAGTGATAGCAATGGATTCTTATCCTTTCATACACATGGTTGTAATTTTAGTTCCATCACCCGAATCGGATCCCAAATCTTGTTGAGTGGTTGCAGTTGTCTTTTGTTTTCCCTTGTTGTTGAATTTCTTTGGTTTCATCTTAGGATGAAGCTTCCAACAATGAGTGTTATCGTGACCCTCTTTGGAACAATGCTTGCATGCTATTTTCTCTCCTTCCTTTTGTTGTAGTGGCTACAACCACCCTCTAAAATTTTGCCTTAGCTTCATGTTGGAGTCTCTCTACCTACCATCCTAGCAGCATGTCTTGCACTGTCAAGTACATAGGCTTCAAGGGTTTTTCAACAGCTTTCCAGCCTATGCATGTTAGTTTGCTTCACTCCCCTCACAGGCTGCCACTTCAAACTTGGGCTAGTTGCTGCCTGAGAAGCTCCCTCAAAAAATTGCACAATTTTGGAGGGGAACCAACCTTCCCTCCGGAAATTGCATAAATATGCTAGGCTAAAAAATTGTGCAATGCAGTCAGACAGTCTTCCTTGGGAAATTTGTGCAATCTGGACCAGCACTACAGCTCAGCCCAGAAATTACAAAAATCAATTGGGCAGACTATTGAGCTCCAAAATTGTGTATAGCAATCAGATAGGCCTCCTTGGAAAAACTGCGCAATCTGGCCAACACTGCAACTCAACCCAAAATTGCGCAATTCTGGGCAGCAGTCACCTACTCCTCCCATAAATTACACAATCCCTCTAGGACAGTCAGCCCAACTCCTCCCAGAAATTGTGCAATTCTAGGCAGCAGTCACCTGCTCCTCCCAAAAATTGTGCAATCCCTCTAGGACAGTTAGCCCAATTCCTCTCAGAAATTGCGCAAATTCCTCTCTCAGTCAAGCAGGTTGCTGCATGTGCCTTCAGGTTGATCGGTTCACTCCAGGACCGAGAAAAATTGATTTTCATGCATGGGTTTCTCTTCCCGAAATAGCAAAAGGCAGCTTGCAAAAAGAATCCCTAGACCTAGGGATCTATTCTTAACAACTAGAGTTTACATGCAAAGCTCATTTAAGAAACCTCTCGCCAAGTGTCGTTTTTCCTAGATTTGTGGCATGCGTGTCATAACGTTGATCTTATCAAAACTCATCAACCAGACATTGTAGAGCTCATTCGTCACATCTACCTTGTAGCTCTGATATCCCACATTACATCCAAAAGTCTTCAGCACTTTCATCTTAGTTATTTCAGGGTAAGTCTGCTTTTCATGTCTTACGTTGTGTTTTTGTCGCTTTTTGTCTTTCTCTTTGTGTGAATGTTGTCTACTTGATTTCAATGAGCGCTTTCCATCATTTCAATATATGTTATCTTGTAGAAGTATCGTTTCAATTTTCATTCGCATCTCACTCCTGCCGCATGCATGACATTGTTTTTGCACCGAGGGTCGCCATTGCAGCAACCTGTTTCACACACATGCATGTTTTCTCATTTTATGAATCATGCACTTGTTGTTTGCATGAATGATCATTCACTCTTGTTTTCACTCAATTTCACCATGCAATCAGACTTCTCATGTTTTCAGTCGTCCGTCAGTGGGTCTCAGCTACCTCAGCCCAGACATTGCCTTGCCCAGCAAGTATTGTGCATTTCTAGAAGTGAAGGCTCATCCCTCCCTCCAGAAATTTTGCAAGTCTATCCCTGCACTAACCTCTAGGATTTTATTGTATAATTCTGGTAGGCAGTGCCTTACTAGCCCCAGAAACTGTGAAATGCAGTTTGTTGGTTTGCATGTCACTACTAAATAAAAATGTGCATTACACAGTCTCAGTCCTTAGCAGGCCAGGCTGGATTGTGCATTGCACAATTCTAGTAGTCATTCAGCCTCCTTACATCCTAGACTATGCCTTCCGCATTTTTGGCAGTCAGTCTCCCAGCCTCCTCGTGAAAATTGAGCAATCTTCATGGATAATCACACAGGTATGTTGCATGACAGTCCTTCATCTTGTTTTGGTTTTTGACTGAGAGATTGCTTGTCATGAATGTTGTTGTGTCTCCAGGTATCATAGGTGTTCATCTACCTCTCAGTTGCACAGGTACAATGGCTTCCAAGAGAGCAGAGTTGAAGACACCATTCAAAGCACAAATGGGGATGCAGTCGATCAAGTATCTATGAACTTGCCTATCTATGAGGACATCAAGTTGTTCATGGACAAGGATATCAAGATGAAATCGAAGTGGAATCACAGAAAGAACCACCATTAGAAGCACCATAATGTAGAACACATGCTTGCGACAAATGCAAGGGGAATTTTTTTGACAGTGGAGAGGCAGAGCAAAGTTGCAAGTTCAAGTAGATCCGCTTGTGATGAAAGAAACTTTGGAGATTGAGGCTATGAGGTGACGACGTGATAAGAGGATCGTGTGAATGCAGAGAGAGAAATAGAGAAGGGGTTACAGGTGTTGAAGTGGCAACTCAAGGAATAACAAGAGCTTCACAGATGAGAGACGAAGTTGCAATAGGAACAGGTATACCAGGAGGCACAACACCCATAGACTCATGAAACTGCACCCATACAAGTTATGGACCCATACAATAGCTTGCATGGAGAAGTCATGGTGAGAATTTTTGTTGATCACATGCAAGCATATTCAAGAGCATGGATGGCATTGCATGCATGCATGTGATCCCACCCATTTGGCACACTCACTGAGGCGAAGACAAGAAGCAAGTCCGACTGGAGATGAACATGTATTTCGACAAGTTGATGCGCATGGTCACCAACACACACTTAGAAATCAACACAGACACTATGTGTCAATATGTTGCTAGTCCAACTCCACTCCAGACAGTGATGCACATATTATCAGACGAGTTGGACAGAGGAGCCAGAGTAGTGTACCTAAATGCAACGAAGGCAAGAGTTCTCTTTCAGAAGGATGTCACTATTGAGCGCACGGACACCATCATGGATGACCAAGCTTGGCATCAATTCGCAACCGTCTATCATTGCAAGGATATTGAAGAGTTGGTCTTACCACAAATGTCTGAGTGTTAGTGATGTCTTGCATGGCTTGCTCAAGCCTATTTTCTCTCACATGGTACATGTGTAGATTGTATGTAACATCTTGTCAAGTGGAATTTCGTGTTGATAGTTGAATGTAACATTCATAGAGTAGTTGAAGAGTCATGAGGGTAGGTGAATAGCCACAAAGGCGAATGTCAAGGGTCACCCCACCCTTTGTTATTTATAGTACCTCATAACTCATTTGTATAGGGTTTTGGTGAGCCAAGCTTCCGATAGGAGTATCTTAGAGAAATCTTGGAGAGTATTGTAACGAGCCTTGGCTTCTCCATAGTGCAGAGCTAGTACATCTCTTTGGAGGAGTAGGTGGCTGTGACTATAACATTCTGCTATCAGGACTAGTGGTTGGTCATGGTTGTACTGTATGATTGGAACTTTCACTTCTTAATATAACATATCCGGCACATTTCATGCATATGTTGTTATTGTATTTCATTTATCTTGGTTACTCTAATGATATATGTATATGTTTTCTTACGCATTCATGTATGGACTCTTTCTATATAAGTATGCATGAATCTTACTGAGATGTGCTATTGGTTTAACCATCACTTTGGATTGTTAGCTTACTTTCTTTCCAGTTTGTTATGCATCTTCGCTCGTGTGTTCCCTTCCAAGCAACATGCTTCCACATGTTTCCAATGGGTGCACTCACCACACTTCCCGTGTGTTAGAACCATTCATGCACCTTGCTTGGCTTATTGTGCATGTCACACCCTTGCTACCAACAAGGACATCTTACTTACCTCTACGCCCAACCATGGTCAAGGTGATACCGTACGACCCACTACTGGGACTCCTACACCAAACAGTCTGAGGTCTAGTTGGGACTTATTACTGAGGAGATCCCCTGACATGTTGGCAGGTCCAACACCATCAACAACTTCTTAATGGTTGTATTTTTCTTTCCTTTCCCTTTGAAACCATTTTCTTTTCCTTTACCTTTAAATGGATTTTTACTACCCTCTTCTAGAGTTTTTTTCCCTCTTTCCTCGAGATGAGTGGCTTGCACACACACCTCATCTACATTATTAGGGTTAAACATAAGGATGGTATGCATAAGGTAACTATGTAAACCCCCTATATACTTCAACAATGTGTCTTGTGATTGCAAATCTACACCTAACATTAAAGGACTTTTTCTAAATTCTTCGGTGTAATCTTGTACATTTTTACCTTTAAGTTGTCTAAAGTTCTACCAATTCATGATGGCTTTCTGTATATATACTAGAGGATAAAACTATCTTTTAATTGTAGCAATGAAATCAGACTAAGGAATTGAGATCTTACCATTTTTTTATTATCTCTTCTTGTGTCATGGATTCCCACCATACTAGTGCTGACCCTCCATCCTCAAGGAAGCTAACTAAACCTTTATGTCATTGTCTTGAAAGTTTTGAATTCTGTAATAGACCTCCAACTAATGAACCCAATTGTCAAGCTTCTCTACATTCACTTCACCATTATACATGGGTAGTTCAAATTTAATATCAATTTCTAGCACGGGTGTTTTACCAGTTCCTTTTGAGGTATGTTGATGAGTATGAGTAAGGGTTGTATTAGTGGAAGAGGATGAAGATGCTTGTGAAGTTGAAGAAGAAGATGATGGTGGAGAGGGTGTAGTTTTACCTCCATTTCCATTACCTCCTCCTCCTAAAGAACCTTCTCCTTTGGAGGCTTGGAGCTTTCACCCTATAGTCTAGTATTCCTCTCTTCATAAAGGACTTTCACCATCTTTGTCATGTTAGAGAAATCCTTCCTAAAGACCTTCTCATCTTTTGTCATATTTGTAGGATCTCCTTCATGTGACATGCTCATTGAAGCCTCAACTGCAATTTGAGGTAGAATTGGTGGTGGAGATTGTGGAAAGCTTGCACTCCTTCTCCTTGATCCAACTTCAGGACTTTCAACCAACTTCCCTTCTCCTCTCTTGAGCGTCAACCTTATATGCATCACATTAACTTGCAAACAGTTAATCCTTTTTGCACAAAGAAAACCAAGAGCTCTGATACCAAACTTGATCTGAATGGGATAATTTGTTTGTTGTACTAAATTCCTTTTCAGAATATGTTAAAAGTGCTTAAGGATTCATGGTTAATTGCAAGTTTAAACATCAGTTTTTGAGTGTTTTTATGTAAATTTCATGTACAAATATAAACAAATGATTGAATAGTAGCATATAACAAACATGAACATCACCAAAATAGTATCACAACAGCACATGATGAAAGAGTTCACCCCGTCTGGGTTATGTCTCCTTGGTCCAGCTTCCAATGTCTTAGCCTCTCTATTATACTCAAAAGTGTGAATACATCATTTTACAATGGTTAGATAGCTCTAAAACTTGTTCCAATCGCTCTAGAATGCCTAAAAATGCCTGTATAGTATCTTTCTACTCCTGATTTGGTAAAAAACTCATCATGTTATGATTTCCCCAAGTTTGGTTATTATTCGCTTTACAAATTCCCCAAATTTCGACACCTAACCCACAATTTCACCCAGATTTCTGCTAACCGGGCGTCATTTTCGCTGATTTTAGGGTGAATTTGTATAAGGCCTTAAATCCGAATTTTATGGAAATGTGGGGGGCCACGTGCCCCAGGCTAAGGCCAACACCCCACCCCCATTGGTCTGGCCCCCACTCTACTTCGATGGTGGTCCCATGGGGTGGCATGTCCAATGGCTAGCCCCTGTGGCTAGCCCTTTCCCCAAAATGGTGCAGACGCAACCTTGAAATAAATGTCGCAATCATAGTTTGTTAAGAACTCTTTGTGTGGCACATTGGTAGGAGACTTGGACTTGTGCTTAAAAGTCATAGGTTCGACCCTTGTCATTGCTGCCTGGACTTTAAACAATTTTTTTCTGCTTGGGCCACATATCAGCCTGTGGTTGGCCACCTTCCATCCAATAGGTCCCGCAAGGTTCAGACCCTCTGCAACTCCCGATGTTCTTCAAACCTAAAAATCATTCGATTTGAACATACATAGTAGTATAGAAGTAAATCTTACTCACGAAATTGACTTTATATCATATAAACAAATGATTGATCATACATCAAAACATCATTCATATATTAATTAAAACATAATTTGATGCATAAACATAGTTAATTTCGGAAACAAGACAATATTTCTTTTATTGCAGTAAGCTATAAATAACATGGAGAGAATTCACCCGAGTCTTCTTCTTCTGGCTCCAAGCAGAACCTTCCTCTAAATTCATCCTATTCCAGCCTTCAACAATCTTCATCCATAACCAACATCATGATATTTCAAGAAAAAGGGAGAATATCTATAATCAAGGAAACAAGGGTTTCTTGAAGTTTGGGGAAGTGCATGAGGCACAGGGATTCATCAAACTCAGTCAAGGATAATCTTACTATAATAACTCTATCTCTTCTCCTCCTTAAGGCCTTCCCATAGAAGTCTATTTATACTTCTCCCAATTAGTTTTTTAGTTGGGAAATAGTTGAGCCATGGGCAATAGGAGGTAATCAACAGGTAAAACCCATGAACTCCGCCCATAATTAAGGAAATTTAATTTTTTTAAGTGTTTTAATACATATACGTGGGTTGGGTATTGACTGACCCACGTGTACACGCTTTTAGCTCAAGGAAAAGTAGCGTACAGGGAATAAAACACTTTTTTTATATATTTGGACTAACTCTAGAAGGAGGGGTTTCCCTAGGCCATAAACCAAACATCACAAATACCAAGAGTGGTAAATGGTGCTATAACAACCCGTAGAGAGATATTTATTCAACTCAATGACATTTTAGCTTATAACAACGATATGTCTATGGAGCATAGTGATTTGGCTATGTGACTATGCATATTGAAACTATTCTTCTTGAAGATATATTGTTTCAATTATTATGCTAGTTATAATAGTCTTATGTCATTGTTGAAACACTACAAAGACCTTATTATTTTTTGGTTTAAAATCCTTGTTTTCGACAAATGGTTTAGTATCCCAAGTGACAAGCTAGTGGAAAATCAAAAATCTAGTATTGTAACCAGTGACACATTTTGAATGATAATAGAATCTAGAAGCTTATATAATATTTTTAATATTTAATAAATGTTTGTTTGTTAACGATTTATTTTAAATATTACCAATAAAAACAAATAGTTGTAATCAACATTTAACACATCAGATTTGTTTGGAGGCCCTCATGTCTTGAATTTTTTGTATGTAATGGTGGTCTTATGGACTGTTTCTTCTCTGTGGTTATCCGTTCATTTCAGCTTGTTCCGGGTTGCTTCTTCAGCTAGCCTGTGGTATGGCTCAGAAATTTTTTGTAAAAGTTTTGAATTATTCAGAGCTGTGACTGTCATAGTTCTGAGGCAGTGAAGGAAGCCTTCACACTCTTTTTGAATGCGCCAGCATCTACTTGTAACTTTTTATTTATATATATAAAAAGTTCGTTTTTTTCTCTGGAAAAAAAATAACCATTTATTTTAAATATTACCAATAAAAGAAAATAACCATAATCAACATTTAAGACGTCAAATTTCAAATACAACAACATTGTTAACTTGCAAATTTATTTTAAATATTTCAAATAAAAACAATACTTATGGCTACCATTTTATTCCTCAAAATTATTTGGTCTATTTTATTTTGTTGGTCTAACCCAAGGGGATTAAAATTTGAATCACATGCTTTACATATTACTTCATAACAAGGTGATTTCCAATTGAGCAATACCTCAATCAACTTGGTTTATTTAAATATTTCAAATAAAATCAAAATAGTTCATTATCACCATTTTACTAATCAAGTCTTAATACCTCCAACTTAATTATATAGATAAATGTGATCTATTTTGGAATAGGTTTTTAAAATTTCCAATATTTACTAAAGCTAACAAATTATAAATAATATAAATTTAACAATATACACAATCCAACCTTGAAAACCAAACATTTACAAACATTTTTTCATTTTCTAACCTTTAGTACTCTACTTACATTACACATATTGATATTACAAATATTACAACTTCTCATCACTTATTACACATGTTGATGTTACAAATGTTACAAATTCAAAGTTTTTAAAGATAAATAAGGAAAAACAAGTATTTTGATTACTATCCCTTTAATTTATATGAATGTTATAGTTTATAGGGCTCACACCCTAATAAATTGCCACTTTTAATACTATGGAAACCCAAATTTCAAAATAAAATAAAATTAACGAAGTTGCTTAAGATTGGAAACAATACGACATCTCTTTGAATAAATAGCCCTAAAACATTCGATCTAAATTGAACAAGATCTTTATTTATTTATTTATTTAGGATGCAGCGTAAGATTCGCAACAACACAACTTTTCCCTTTACTAAACTACTACGAAACATTCGATTTAAATTGAAGAAGATATTTCTGTGGAAAGTAGTGGATGTGTTTCAGTTGCAGGTGGGGAACTGAATGATGGAGGAGGATTGGGTACGTCGTCTCAATTTCCTTCTAGCGACCCTGCTCATACAAGGACAGTCTTGCTAGTTATATTAAATGCACCATAATCCAACTTTAGTCAATCTCTTCACTTTATGTCGATCTTTTATTTTTGTTGTTTATCCTCCTCCTCTTGATCTCCTCCCTAACTCCTCACCCTAAAGCAGCTTGAAAGCTCGTTAGGGAAAGAAAATCTGGCTGGAATGGCTCACCTTTCCAATCGATGTTCTTTCTTCCCCCAACAATCTTTAGCAAAAGCAGTCTGAAACTATAGACATCTAATTTGTCTGTAACAGGGCCCATATTTTCAGCACACACCTTTGGCACAACATATCCTAATGTCCCTATCCTAGTTCTCATTGATACATGATCATCTTCCTTCCCGCAAAGTTTTGTAACCCAAAATTTGAAACTTTTGGTGTGAAGTCTGCGTCCAACAATATGTTGTGAGGTTTGATGTCAAAGTGTATGATCCACTTCTCGCAATCATGGTGTAAATATGCAATTGTACAAGCCCCACCTAAAGCAATTGAATACAATTGTTCCCACGTTAAGGCTTGCTCTTATTTCTTAGTAAAAAATTGTTCCCACATTACGACTTTTTTCAAAAGAAAAAATAAGTTGTCTTTTATATATAAAGAAAGAGAGTTCATCTACATATTTCTTCATCTAATGAAATTTTGTTCTTCTTGTTCTAGCACAGGTTCAAACTTTTC
The DNA here is from genome assembly GCA_000404065.3 of Pinus taeda. Taxonomy (NCBI): domain Eukaryota; kingdom Viridiplantae; phylum Streptophyta; class Pinopsida; order Pinales; family Pinaceae; genus Pinus; species Pinus taeda. Next base: position 216,426 of record APFE030986546.1, read on the forward strand.
AGCTCTATGCAACCTATAAACCATGTAATATCTATCACTTACAATCCGTAAAAATGGACTTTTAAGAGAATTATAGCATTTTACATGCATGTACAGTCCTTTCAAAAACATATTAAGAATTCATAAACCAAAAATTTATTAATGTTATAAAATATAAAAATTGTTTAAGTTGACTGTGTTGTCTTGGATGTATGAAGCATATGTGATCACCCTTGGAATTCTTGTCACACCTCTTTTGGATAGTGTTATCACTCCTTCGGATCTCCAAGGCTAAGGAAGAGTCCAACTGAGGTAACCACAGACCAATATTTTGACTTGGTAGTTAGCCCTACCAAGCCGGAGAGGGCTCTCTCCAAAGGATCACAACCAATAGGGTTGGATAGATTAGGGTTTTAGGCTAGATGTAAAGTGCAGAGGTTTTCTTGATTTGATTTGGTTGGGTAGTCACAAGGATGAGTGGATTAGGCCAAAGGATGAACTAGGTCAGGGCAAAGTGAATCAAAATTGTAGACATCTGATGGGGCAATGATCCAGGATCTTTTCCTTATAGATGTGTTAAAGAATCACATGTAGAAATTGCAGCTTAACCATAGAAATTTAATGTACACATGAGAGAAGAAGAAGAAACACATAAAGCATGAAAGAAGACAAGAAGCTTGATAACGGAGTTTGTCCAACTTGGACTATGTCTCCAAGCCCTGCTCAATCAATGGGGAGGCCTTCATTCATTAAATGGCATGAAAAAGAAGAATACAATCATCAGTTACAACAAGGAGTCTTATACCTCCATTATGAAAAATGACCGAAAAATGCAGAACTCAGTTGGAGAAACGGATAGCACCATTGCATTCGTGGCATCGAGAAGAGTTGAAACCATATAAAATTTGTCAAATTTTGACAAAATGAACTTTCGCCCCTCCTGCAAGTTCCTACCTCGAACCGCATGCACTGCCCTCTCTCCCTGCACTTTTCTACATTCATCGTGTTTTATAACACTTTTTTTGTTACAGTGCTACTTAAAATGGGGAATCTGTTTGTTTATGATAGATTTTGTTCGAACGAAAGTATCAGTGAGCGCGATGAATCCGACCATCCGACCTTTCTTTGCAACAAAAACCCTGAAAATAGCCCTTTTTCCATTTAAAACAATAATACACGGAAACACTAAAAATTCCAACTGCAAGGCTTAAAAACTGGAACTCAAATTATATCAAGTCTACCCTATTCTCCTGTCGGGTCCACGCTTTATCGCAATTCACAATGGCCCTTGTAGCAGGGATCACTGATCGTTGATCGCCAATCGTCGATATTGTTGATCGCCAATATCGGTGTATCACTATTGGCCCCATCGGCATATCAAAATATCGTTGTCGCTACGGCCGCGGGGTCTTTCCTTATACCTTGGCATATGTCGACACCAATCGCTAATGCCTATATCGGTAATTGCATGTCGCCTGGTCTGGGTCACAATATCGCATATAACCTGCCCTCGATTGCGATAAGTCAAAGATCGCTAAAAAGAGCATGAGGGTCATGAATTCTTTTTAAACTAAAGAAATGAAATAACCTATGATGATTTTCCCAAAATAGAGCATACGAAGATCAATTCTGCTTATCACACCTTGAAAATCAAACATAATTAGAGTGAAATGGATCATGAAAGGAAAAAAACATTCACACATATGAAACTAAAGAAGAAACAAGATCAAAATACCATGCCCTATAAATCCCACCAAAATCGCTGCAACTTCATCCAATATATTCCATGCCAAATTCTGAAAGCTATTACAACATCCAAGAGAGTCCAACATGTAAAATGACTAAGAAAATACATAATATAGGATTCAAACCAACTTATCCTAGCCTTAGGGGTCAAATTCATGAGAGGAGGAGTAGTTGTAAGAAAGACTGAACTGATAGCTAGAGTGTAGGGTGGTCAAAGTGACTCATCCCTAACTCTAGCAAATTGATTCATTACATGCCATGTAGGCCATTTGATTGATGTATTTACCCTAGATAATAGTAAAAAACATAATAATTACGTCATCTTGTTCGATTACATGAGTAAAACATCAATCTCCCAAAGTTGAATGTAAATTTGGAGAGAAATAGTGAAAATTGGAGAACACTGTCAAACGTGCCCTTCCTTTGTCAAACGAGCCCTCTCAGTGTCAAACACGCCCTCCAACTTCAGAGCTTATTTTGGGTGCCTTACCAGTGTCCAAAGTTTCTCCAAGATATCTCATTGGAAAGCCCTTCGATCCTACTTTCCAGAAATGCCTTCATGCTTCCATTTGGAGGTCATTTTCCCTATCAGAATTTGAATCTCCCAAGATTGGTAAAGGCGCAGCAACCAAGCCAAAAAAAAGTTAGAAAGGTGGTTTTTTTATGTGTTTTGACCCTTTTGGCAGACTAGTTTTCCTCCAAATGCTTAGAAATGCACTGGGTGCATGTCCGCATCTCTCTAAATCCAAACGTTCTGGCCTTTTTTCCACCAGATGCCTCAAAAAAGAGCACAGCACCCTAGGTGTTGCGAGTTTGACATATTAATTGTGTTGAAAATGCTTTTAAGAAACACAGAAAATTATAACTTGCAAAACTTGGTCCAAAATTGTCAAAATTGGTGAGATGATGGTTGATCATCTGTCTGAGGCATGGAGTGATGCCTCGGAAAGCATATCTAACCTTCTTTTCTCCTCTTTCTTTGTCAATGATAAAAATTTTGCATGAGCTCTTTTGACCTTGGCTCTTGCAATTTTGTTTCTCATTGTGCAGTACTTAGCCATCCTTTTCTGTGTATCAATATCTCTTGTGGACTTATATAAGAGATCCTCAAGATAAGTGTTCACCCTCTCGAGCCATTATTCTCGGTTCTCATTTACCATTTTGGAAAATTGTTCATTTAGGGTGAGCTCATTGGCTAGTTCTGCCTCCCTTTGCTTTTATAGCTCCAAAGCTCTCTTTAGGCCTCTAGACCTTGGCCTTCTTCTTGGTACCTATTCATCAAGTTGTTCACCATATTGTCCATATGCCTCATCAAGTAAGGCCTTAGCCTTTTCAACCTCTCTCTTTGCTTGGATAAGCTCAATTCCCATGAGCTCACTTTTGACCTCAAAGTGCCTGTTCTCCTACTCATAGTAATAGATAATGTATTTGGCCCTTTGCAAATTGACCTAGAGCTCTCTTATGAGTGCATCCTTCTCCATGATGAAAATGGTTGTGTTCTCACAGTCATCATGTTCATCTAGGTCAATTAACTGAAAATCATGCTCTGTCTCATGGAGGTATTCCTCCTGTTGTTGGATTTCTGCCTCCATAACCTTTTCCTTGCCCTTCTGTACCAGCTTTGTCAATGAAGAAAGCAAGGCCCCTCCCACAATCTATGGGGAAAACACTTGTCTATGCCCTCTCTGATAGATATGTGTCAAGGCACCTAAACCAGACTCTTCAGGCTTGTTGCTCTCACATGCTCAATGTGTTCTTGGTCACTACTTGCATCTATGTTAGGTGAATGAATAGGCTCATGAGATGGTGAAGATGAAGGTGATGGCGTGGTTGACTCATCAGAGGAAGATGGTTGATGTATGGGCTAAGGTGGAGGAATGGAGATGGATGGATGAGAAGATGAAGTTTCTTCTTGTCCATGCTGAATAGGTGGGACTGTGAAAATCTCATTAGATATGAAAGTGTCCCATGCAATGTTAAGCTGATCAAGGTGGTGTAGGACTATCATTTTGATGAGGGAGTGGTAAAAGATTATTTGCATTTGATGATCATAATCCTTCCTTTGGGCAATAAATGACATCTTGTTAATGTCCCGGTAAAGATAATAGGGAAGATTAAGCATTTTGACTCTTGTGAAATGCATGAGTAGTCGACTATGATAGGAATAGAGTTTGGAAAACCTACCCTCACATGTGAAGTATTTCATGATGATTTTCATCATGGGAATATATCTGTCTAAAATGTAAGAGAAAGGAAAACTCCTCTTTCTCTCATTCTTATATCTTGGTTTAATATATGGCTCATATTAAAAATGATCCAATTCTCCTTGTTTAAACCATTTTTCCCCAACATTTGGGATCCTAGACGCTTCTGATATGATAGCAAGAGATATATTAAAGGTGACACCAGCAAGGGTTACTTGTCTGTCATGGAGGTTGGTGATGAATAATCTCATCAACACAAGATGATGTTGGATCCTTTGCACTTTCTCACAAAACTCAAAACAGCCCATATGTTTAAAGTTTGTCACAGTGATGGGAGATGCCATGAGTTCTTTGGTTTTGGTTGGCTTATGTATAATGATTCTCGCTCCGTTCTTATATTGCCTACTCTCATATTTTCTTCCTCACTCTGACCTCTGTTTTCTTCTTCAGCCATGAGTTATTGGAGTCAAACCCTACGGAAATGATGAAGTGGAATGTAGGTGTTGGGGGTATGGAAGGAGGTGAGGAATTGTGAGGAGATGGAAATAGGGAGGTGACACGGGTAATTACAAAATATAGAAATGGTAGGGGGATGCTAAGGAACGAGTTTTAGGAGTGGAATTAGGTTACTAGGATTTTAAAATTAGTATGACTTCCAAAACCAATGAAACACTCTATAAATCAAATGTAAAGGAGAGGAGCAATGCCATCTTAACCTACTTTCTTGCTTGGAGCACCTTGGTGGAAAATTTTTGTGTCTGGAGCAATGTAGGGCACTTTGGGAAACTTCTGGTTGTTCTCAGGCAAACGTGTAGCACCATAGTCAATTGCACCCTCCCCTTACAGGCATGCAGCCCCCTTAGAAAATACACTAAATTTCCTGGAAAACATGCATCACTAGTTCTGAACACGCCCTCGAGTTTCTAAACAAGTCCTCCAACTTGTAGGTTGATTTTGACTGCCTTCCCGGTGTCCAAATTGAGCTCAGGATAGCACATTAGAAATCTTGTCCTATCTAGTTTACAAATGGATCTTCAATTTCCAACATGGACTTGATTTTTCCCTCCAAAATTTGATTCTCCCAAGACTGGTCAAAACGTGCAGAATGAGGGTGCAAAAATGAAGTGTTATCTTGCAAGAACCCTTTGGAGGTCTTCCTCAACTCCCAATTGAGCTCATGATAGCTCATTGGAAATACCTTTCTTCCTAGTTATCATTTGACTCATCACGAAAGTCATTTGGACACTTCATTGAGGAGAAAAATGGATTTTCCCAAGGTCACTCCATAAGTGCAGCAACTCTCTTGTAGAACCTGTATTTTCGACATTTCTACAAAACCATAACAACTGTGTAAAAAATGAAGGAGGCATTTCATTATTGGATTACTATGGATAAAAACCTCTCTCACTTTTATAAAATTCATCTCTTTCTGGTTGGAAACATACTTGGAAGCAAAATTAGCCCTATGTGTGGCAAATGATTTGTCCCTTCGAATGACTTCTTGAAAAATGATGGATACATGATGTTTATGAGTTGGAATTGCCTAATACTTTATGAAATGACCTCCCTTAGGCCTCCTCTGCTCATATGCCTCTGATTCTATAGCCAACCCTAGCTTAGTGGGAGAGGAAATTAGGGTTTAGTGCTTATGGAAAATGATGATTTGGACACCCTTGGGAAAAGACAACTCCCTTTGGCATTCACTTGAATTTTTGAAACATTACCCTTTCACTTGAATATTTCCTTTGAAGTTGGCATATAGATATTGAGTTGGCAGCTTAGGAACAATACTTATTACATATAGTGAACATAAAATTACATGATGAAATAAGTATTTCTCTTTACAAATCATCTTCACATGGTGAAGAGATGTTATTTGATCACCCTTTACTTGTCGGACTTATGCAATGGAATGGAGTTTTACTTGAATCTTGGAAACCCTAATGAACTAATGAAACCTTGAAAAACCCTAAAATACCTAATGAGACCTTGAAGGACTAAATTTCAAGATGACATGACTGATGTGATGGCATGATGTCATTAACTTTATGGAAAAAGGATACTCAACAAGATTGAAATGAGCCAGTAAGGATTAAATTTCTAAAACGAGTAATGGAAACCCTAATTCAACCTTCAGTGACCAAATTTTTGCATGACAACCTAGTGGAATGACAAAAATTTCAAAATGGGACCCTAATATGATATGAAAAGATGATTTTTTATCACTGTTGGAAGTATGCAAATACTGACACTAACATCGGCCTTATTGGGGATGGAAGCTCCTTAGAGGTGTCAAGAATAGCATAGACCAAGTGCCTAACCATGTGGCCCAATACGGTAAAAAACTTAACTGAAATGCATCACTAAACGTAGACAACTCAAATGACACAAACTGACTCGAAACTGACTTGAAATTCACTGAAAAAGACTCAAGACTTACCTAACTAAAACAAGTACTTACAAAGCTTATTAATGGAAGCAGACCATCGAGATGTGAGGGCTTCAAATCTTGATGAAAACCACCTGCCTACTGAAGAAATATGTACAATCATGTGAAGTGAGCCTTCCAATGTAACCAATCCAGCAAATGGCTACTTACTGAAATTTTGCTCTCACTTTCCTCAAGCAAGCAGAATGACGTACATGTAGGCAACTCACAATAACAATTGAAACTAGGGCCTATGCTAACAAACCAGACAACGTTCATCCTCTCCAATGCTTGCAAAATATTATCGAAGGGATCTTGAAAATCCGGAAGCATTACCTTGTCTTGAGATCCAGTAGCAAAAATACAAGTACTCCCTTCATTTTGATCTAAAATAACAGTTGGTTGTTGATTGATAGGAAGGCATAGGGAAGTATAACCTTTTGTTATCTGAGTGTTGGCTGTAAATTTGTCGAGCATGAGAAATACTTACTCGATTTCTAGCATACTCTCTCTCTCAGCTCACACTCCTCAAATTCATAGTCTAAGTCATTCTTAAACAGAAAACATTCTTCAAGATTATCAACCATGACAGCGTTATCAACTTCATGAAAGATAAAAATATCTATTAGTTGATCTATAAATCTAATTTCAATATTTTCCTCATTTTCAAAAGTGGAAGAAGTTTCATTAACACCTTCTTGACTATGTGAACACTGCAAACCTGCATTAGCTTAGGTTGTAACATGACTTTTCAGGAGTTGATCTATCTCATCTTCAGACAAAGGAGATAGTACTTTTTGTTTTCTTTTGCTGAAACAGTAATTGTCTTCTTTCCCTCCTAAAGTTTGACAAGGATATTGAATATCTTCATTAATTTCAAGAAAAGGAGTATATAAATTTTCATCATACTACTGATTCATTTCATGTGATTCCTTTTGACTCTCAAGATGCAAAATTCCTTCATTTTCAAGCAACGAGGAAGGTATTGTATGCTAACTATGATCTTGTGTATCAAAGTGACTGGCTTCTTCAAACTTTTGTTGAAGGGAAAAATCAAAGAATGCTTCAATGATTTCTTCATCATCCATACATTCGATATCATCAATACTTTCAAGATATGTAATGAAACCTTCATTATGATCACAAAAGCTTTGTAAAGAAAGAAAAGACTTCACATAATGGTTGGAAAGAACAACATGGAAATCTTTTAGAGAACATAAGCTTCCATCTGGTAACCCTTGATACCATACCCTAGTTTTATCTTTAAGGGTAGCCATAAACAACTTCATGAGACAATCCTCAAGAAACTCAACTCTTAGTCTACATACATGTACATGAAACCTTACTAAATGCAAAGTAGCATCATCTTCTTGTTCATTTTTAAAAATAGGAAGATTTTTAAACTAATCAACATAAGGCATAGGATTTGGAAATCCAGGGATCTGAGATCAATCCATAGGAGCATACCTGGGATTTCTTCTTGTAGTAGAACTCACCTTGACAACAATGTAGTCACCAAGAACGATTTCAAACTATTGGTTCTTGAAAAGTGGAGTCACCATGAAATGTTGATTTTATGGATCTTTCAGTCAATGGAGTCGCCAAGTGAATGATACAACCTTCCTATGTGCCCAATTATTGTTCACCATCAACAGTTAGATCTAAATCATTGTCATTCTTTCCCGGGGAAGATAGAGCTTTCACTCCCCGGCAACGACGACAGTGTTATCATAAAATCATGTACTAAGGGCTGCTACCTAGCAAGATTTCATGAAACTATTTCAAACCATGCTTTAGACTAAGGTTTAGCCTCCCTAACCTGAGAGGGCTCTCTCAAAACAAACTACTAATTTATCTTTAGACACAAAGAGGGCTAACTCTTGAAATAAAAATTTAGTAAACATACTGGTTGGACAGACAGCATAAAATTTCTTCCATTGGGCTCATGGAGTCAAACATCTTTTCAATAAATTATCAACTGCTCATTCATAAAAGCCAAGGCATGTAATGTTTAAACATTCAAGACATTTCTCAAATAACCATCAACTCGTAAGTACACACAGGAAGTCTGAGCACTAGGTGAATTCAGAGTGATTGTGCACCTAAAGAGCTGTAAAACATGAAGGACAAGAACCTCAACTTATAAGTATACACAGGAAGTCTGAGCACTAGGTGAATTCAGAGTGATTGTATACTTATCAAGCTGTAAAACATAAGATATCAAACAGAACCACAAACATCTTGAGCATTTTAACAAAGTATGAATCTTGGGAAGAATAAACCATATTTCTATTACTGTAAAAAGCTTTGTACATAGGCCAATAAAAACTCTGTTTTTTGCATCAAAATCCAACCTCACTTACATCAGAGTTTCTCCTATATATAGGAAAACAAAACTCAAACTACTTGAGACTCCTCCTCCAACATGAGGGGAGCTCGATGGCCTAGCATTAACTAACCCTATCTATTCTTAAACAAACTTATTAAATACATCAGGTATTGTGCAGTAAATACATAGAGTCCTAATCATATTAAAAATCTAATTCTATCTCCTCGTGTGCATGATGCCTTTCTTGAGCTTTGACACCTGTATCCTTTCTGTAGTGGCTGAGATATATTGGAGAGGCATTCACTGAACAAGCTATTTTGGATACTAGCTGTGCAGATGACTCATTAGTTGGTGAAGATGTGTGCCTTGTTTTCACGGTCCCTGCCTTCCATCAGTCTTCTCGAATATACAATAGCATGTTTGAAGCCTTTAATAACCCAAAGTATGTACCGCTGCCATGTTGTTGATGTGGTGTAGGCTGGATTGATGGACAGGTGTCTCTCTTTTCAAAAACTCCCACTCATAATATCAAACTGTCTTCTGCGTTAAAATCATCACCTACAACAGTTTCGTAGCGCGCTACGAAACTGCTGAAATATTTGAAACAGCTTGCTCTTCTGGAAGAAATTCAGGCTCTAACATACAGTAGTGTAGGTTCCGCATTGATTTGAACCATTTGTACACATGAATGTTGCTGCCAGTGACAATGAATGAAAGCATTCAAGCTACTTGCTGTGGTCGCCACATGGTTTTTTGTGTACAGAGGATCCCTTCCTTGTCTTGAGAGTATGTCATTCAGATTTGCCACTGTAGTGACTTTATCATGTTTTCCAATTCATTCAACGTCTCCACCGTGTCACGAAAGATGATTGAACCCCCTGGCCTTTGCGCAAGCAACTGGATTTGGCTTCATTTGGATGATCCATGACATTCCTTAGAATAGTGAACAGAGTTCTAATAACAGAGGCAATTTTAATAGGTGGCATCTGAGACTTGGGCTTTTTAATAGCATCTTGAAGGCGCACGGAAGTAGCAGCTGTGGACCTTTGAATTCTTCTCAAATCTGCATCTTCGTGTTCTATGTTCAACTGCATGAATTCAAAATTACTTACAACAAGTTTGTTCAGTCTAGAACCAGGAATATCGCGTTGCAATTCCGTTGGTGATGCCTCTGTTGAAGTATTCCCATAAATTTGACAATACTGATATCCATTGAACATATGATAATCCCCCATTTTTGAAACAGTTACGTGAAGCATGTTCAACACGAACATTTGACACAGGTCCAGCAAATTCCAGAAGCAGCTTTTCTGTGGGAGGCGATAGTGGCACGCCTAGAAGCAGCGCTGCCGGAGATATATTCATAAGACACGATTTAAGTTCCGCCCTCGTAACAGTATCTTTGAACTGTCCATACATAACATCACCAGTGGAAGTTTCCACTGCAATTACTCCTATCATGGTATCATAATTCCCACTATGTGCAGTAGAGTCCTCGTCTTGGGACAACTTATTTCTCGATTTCTTCGGGCTTTTACTGATCAATGGCTGCTCCACAACACACATAAGATAGTTGTTAAGCCTACAATTTTCATCCACCTCACCTTCCCCCAAAGCCTCTGTTGCCTCCAATGTAGCCCTTGTATACAACGCCGAAAGGCTCTGTGTAAAAGGCCCGGCTTTATTCGCGCCATGAGCCTTCAAGGCCGCGGTTTCTGTCTGCCTGACAACACCAACATTATAACCTGCCTCAACAAGCCGCCTGACATGAACATGTAATCTGAAAGTCGGTATGCTTGCAGTCAAAAAATTATGATCATAATGTGCAAATATCCCTAAAACCCTTGCAGCATTCTCTGCATCCTGCCCAAAAAAACCTGTACCTATAGCCCACCTCAATCATGAGCAAAACATCCTTATACTTGGCCTTCAGCTCTACTTGGCTTTCAGCTCTACAACAAGAGTCTGATGAAACAGGTATCACGATGATCCATAATGATAGAAGAATACGACTTTTCAGAACCATTAAAGACCATTTTATGAACTACATGAAAAGAAATCTGTAGCTGTCAACTCTCAAATAGTCCACTAAATATCCAACTCCAGCTGTCGCAGCCCATAATGAACACTTTCACTAGTGATGACACGCTTTCCATCTCTGGCACATGGTTCACAATTATTCATAAGATGGTGGCTCAAAGACCAACCAACAATTTTCTCTACACCTTCATTCGTAAGAGCTTGACCCTTAATGCAAATTGCATCAATGCCATCACATTCCAAATTATTGCGAGATAGAACATTGCGAATGCTTGAAAGATTTGCCTTTGCCTATCACAATTATAGTTGATGAATATGCATGCAATGCCAGCAATAAGTATGCCCAGTGACAGCTTAAGACCCAAAATAATGGGATGACGCACAAGATACATTGCTGGAGATGTATATACAGATGGAACCTAAACTAGACATCCCCAACAAATGTAAAATCCAGCTCGATCATGAGCTATATCCATGGTGTTCCAGTAGCCAGATTCCCACAAGAAGAACTTTGTTACATACACCACCATCAATATACTGCTTACTAACATGGCATCCACTACTCTTCCATACTCTTCATACTGTTTTATGCTGTATGTTACTGCAAGAACTGCCCAAGACATCATTCCAAACCGACAATTCGTGAAGACCTTGATGTCAAAGTTTTTACCTATTCGAGGATAAAGCTTCATACCCCAATAGAAATCAATAACTACATTTCCAGAGGATCCTGAATCAATTGAAGATGGTGCAATGTGTCCCTTAATATATAAAAAGATGCAAAAGATAAAGCTGCCTATGATAAGTGCTGAGAAGATCTCTCCCAAGTGGTCATAGACAATTGCAGGGTTAAATAGGGCAAACCACCAGATAGTAATATAAGTTGTCAATGTGACAAAGTAAGCCAGCACTCTGTTTGCCTTATAGACTGGAATGTTTCCCTGCTATCCTCATATATATACCAAACAGACCACGCTCATAGATAACTGGAAGCGTATTTGGAGCATCAATTGGCACCACATTCATAACCCAAACTGGCTGTGATACTAATGCCGCTGCAAATCCTCCATAAACTGCTTTCATGTCCATAACATTCTGAACAGTAGACCAATCAATTCCCATCCCCACAAGGTATGACTTGCTTACAACCTTTTTCTCTTTGAAATATTTTCAGTGATAACAGTGGCTCCACTTGGGATAGTGTGCCCTTGTGGTACACTAAGAACATGCAGATCCAGTGCCTTATCCATTTGTGACAAACAGAATTTGCTTGACAAGCATAACTGTAGGAGAAAGAAAGCTACATCTACTGAAAAATAAAAATGCTCAGTCAATCTTGAGTTTATTTGCATATTCCTACCTACCTACCTACCCTAACAATTTCAACTTCTTTCTGCCTAATCAATATGAAATTTCCAATGTAGCCAATCCTCTGTTTTATCTAATATCTGATTTCTTTGACTGCATCGGAATTCAGAGCTAATATAATGGTATGATGACCGCTGCCACTGAAATTGTCTCCGGAATTCAGAGCTAATATGATGGTATGATGACCGCTGCCACTGAAATTGTCTCTGATCTTTATAAGTAAACTGAAGCAATGGAGAGTAAAACTCTTCCATGTAATCAGCTATAGGATCCCAGAATACATGATCAGCTTGATTTTTCTTGTAACTTTCTGGCTGTACAAACTGATCTTCAACATCAGTGAACTCTTCCTCAATTGTAAAAGAGAAAGGAAGCAACACCCTCTCCTTATATGCTGCTATAGAAATCTTTTGAAAAGAATGATCATGACCATGAAGACTATATGATTGAATTTGACCTTCTAAATCTTCAATTTCTTTCTCAATGTCCTTAGCAACTTCATCCAAAAATTTCATCTTATCTTCTGACTTACAGTCAAAGGACTTAAGATACGAGGACAGGGACAAAGAAAAATTTTGACCTATTTCTTCATTAATATGATCATCATTCCATAGTTTGAAACCCTCAACTGAAGGAGAGTTTGCTACCACATCTGATCTATCCATCCATTCATCCAAAAACATATACCACAAGTCTTCAAATGACTTGATGGATTTAGCAGGAAAGCTTTCAATCCACCGTTTACACTTCCCTTGAAGTGAATCATAGAATAACATAATGCAAACATCCTCATTTTTAACTCTAAGAAGCTCAGCAAAATGACAGAAATCTAATATATGCTTCAACGTTAAACTCAAGTCTTCTCCATTGAATTTTGGACCATTCCTTAGAAAATATGCATCCTTGGGAAAATGATTTGGGAAACCATGAATTCCTGAAAAATCTATGCATGCATACCTTGAAATAAGAATGGTAGCATCTGGGTCCTTCATAACTCCAGTGGAATCACCATGAATGTATGAA